>JACEIK010007967.1:56524-68405 GCA_018107945.1 Datura stramonium
TGATTATGCCAAAATGTATATCTGGGCATTGGTATGATTACATGGAGTTCCCTTTTCTGTTATCTCATACCGAGGTACTCAATTTACCTCTCAGTTTTGGCGGTCTTTTCAAAAAGGGCTTGGAGCTCAGGTTAAACTCAGCACAACATTTCATCTGCAAACAGATGGTTAGGAGGAGCGATCAATCTAGACTCTCGAGGACATGTTGAGAGCTTGTGTGATGGACTTTAAAGGTAGTTGGGATCATCACTTGCCCCTAATCGAGTTCTCATACAATAACAACTATCACTCCAGCAACCAAATGGCACCAGTCGAGGCTCTCTATAGGCGGAGATGTAGATCGCCCATCGGATGGTTTGAGGTTGGTGAGGCAGCTATGATAGGGCCAGATTCAGTTCATGAGGTTATGGTGAAGGTTCAGTTGATAAGGGACAGGCTGAAAACCACTCAGAGTCTCAAAAGTCATATGTTGATGTGAGGAGCAGAGAGTTGGAGTTCGAGGTGGACGATTGGGTATTTCTAAAGGTGTCTCCCATGAAGGGAGTCATGTGGTTCGGAAAGATAGGAAAACTCAGCCCCCGCTATGTTGGTCCCTACCAGGTTATGAGAAGAGTTGGTAAGGTGGCATATGAGTTGGACTTGCCCTCAGAGTTATCTTTAGTTCATCCCGTCTTTCATGTATCACTCTTGAAGAAATGCCTGGGAGACCCAGCCTTAGTAGTTCCGGTGGACAGCGTTGGTGTAAAGGATAGACTTAGCTATAAGGAGGTTCCGGTGAAAATACTATATCGATAGGTTCGAAGGTTACGGAACAAAGAAGTTGCTTCCGTTAAAGTATTATGGAGAAATCAGCATGTTGAAGGAGCTCCGTGGGAAGCCAAAGCGGATATGATGGCTAAATACCCACACTTATTCTCTACCTTCTCAGTTCCGACTTGAGGTATCAGTTTCAATCTATGACTCTATTTAGTTTCATGTTCAGTTCATGCATGCAAGTTTTTTTTCTGTATATAGGTGTGTATGTGATTTGTGAATTCAGTTCAATAGTATATTTTGAATCAAAGGTAGTCATACCATCAGTTTTCGGGCTAAATTATCAGTATTTTCATATGATAATTGCATGTTTCTATTTTTTGCTTGTTTCCTACATTTGAGGACGAATGTTTCCAAGGGGTAGATATTGTAATACCCCCAAAGTGCCTAGGAATAGACCCGGAAGTTAAAAGTTGAAAACTGCTAAAATTGGGAAAAATATCACAGAACGGGCCATGTAATGACTCGTAGTATCTAACCATGAGTTGTTGTATGCAGTCGTGGTGTTGGGAAGTTCTAGTGCCAGTGGAGACAACTGGCGATGCAACGACTCATTGATTGGAAGAACGAGTCGCTATTGGAAATCGTAAGAGAGGCTGGGCTTAGCAGTTGAGGATACCAGGGGTCATCCAATGACTCATGGTGAGAAGTGACGACCCGTGGTTACCGGTCATTATTTGGTTGCCAAGATTTCTAGTGCATGTAATGGATCAAGACCATGACTCATTGGAAGTAACCACAAGTCGTGGTGAGGCTCGTGGTAAGAAGGTTCAGATTTTGTAAAGGGGCAAACAATGGTCTATGTAACGACCTGTTGGTCCAAAGGATGAGTCTTCTTGTCCATCCATTGTTCAATTCCAGAAGCTAGTCTCAGCAATTCCCACGACGGGCCATTCAACGGGTCGTCATTCCTTCCAACGACTCGTTGGTACGATCTGTTGGACTGACCTGGACAGTTTTCAGGGAAGATTCATTAAGGGAATTTTCAACTTTTCCATTCTATCTCCCTAAACTACATCGTTTTAGCTTATGGAAGGTGGGTGTTTAGGGGGATAATTTATTCTAAGTCCCCATTCATGCATGCAAGAGTATAGAGAGGTGACCATAGGGTGATTCAAGGCTTTTCTCTTCAAATCCTTCCAATTCCTTCTTAGGAATTCAAGGGAGGTTAAGAATCAGTTGTTTCAGGTATGTAAGACTATCAATGGCTGATTCCCTTCACACCCATGCCCATTATCTACGATTTCATGAAAATTTTATCAAAAACTTATTGGGTTTTGAAGTACATCTATATAAAACTCTAATGATTATTAATGGGCTCTGTTATTTTTGAATCTTATCATATTCTAAGGGGTTTTGATCAATGTTTATGATTTAAATTATTTATAATTTTATCGATTTTGATTTCTATTGAATTTAGCCTAATTATGCATGACTCATGATGAATCGATTTATGATCTACTTTTCCATTAATGATATTTACAAGCCCATCATGAATTATGATTTAAATTATGGATTTAATCAATTACCCATTATGATTTTATGAATTTAAACCTACATTCATGATCTACAAGTATGTATGAACCTTTAGATTTATGAATTATGTTTTGGCTGACTCACGAGTCTTGTTTCTTGGCTAGTTCACGTATGTAAAAGTATGTTTATGATTATCATATTTTACCTAGCCCATGAATTCATATATGTTATACTATGAGCACTATATATTTTTTGGGAGTAGTATCGAACACCGAGTAGGTTTGGGGCACAGGTTAAGCCCCAGATCTCATAAACTACATGCCACCGTAAGTATGTTGGGACCTCCTTTGTGACTGTCCCTAGCCCAAATGGCCCTTTTCATGGTGATATCACGCCCTTCATGGTTCTACCCTTGGAAAGGTACAAACGGCCTCCCAATTAGGTTTACAAGTCGGGCTTCATGTGTGCTCATATGGGGTATGTCGGTTAAGAGAATCTCCCACTGTTCCTCATGATTTATGCATGTTTATGATTATGTATTTTGGATCAATTCATGTTAAGTAAAGTTTTTCTCCTGTGATTATGATTATGTTTTATTATGAATGTTTTGAAAATCTTGAGCCTTATGTTAAGTTATGATGTTTACGATATGAGCATGATGTCCTACTCTTTTAATCATTTATGAGTTTTATATATTTAAATGTACAATTTACTTACCTTGCATACTCGGTACATTCCATGTATTGACTACATACTTTCTATATTGTATCGTTTCATGATACACAACCCAGCTCTCAGGCTCACCCACATCCCTAGATCGTCTCAGAGTTTGCTTTCAGCGTATTGGTGAGTCCTCATTTGCCGAGGGCTATTTGCTAGACATGTTTCTACGTTATGTTTCAGTACATGTTTGGGTTAGTCAAGTGTTGTCCCATAACCCATCATTGTAGTAGAGGCTTTCAGACAAAGTATAGAATTCTACTTATGTATGTCTAATTGATTCTTCCCCCGTTTTGATATGTCATGATTCGATATGTTTCCGATATGCCTTATGTTAAGTCTTCCGCTTATGTGAATGAATTAGATGTATGCTCATGCCATGGGTCGACTTGGGGTCTCTCAGGGCTCCTTGTCCCGTGTTATGATCGGGGTCTATGTTTGGGTTGTGACATTATTCGGGGTATAATCAAATATCTATCGCCCCCGAAGACCAAGAGATACCACTTTCACCAGTCCATATGGTAATTTTACGTTCAAGAGGATGCCATTCGGGTTATGCAATGCACCCGCCACTTTTCAACGCTGCATGATTTCCATATTTTATGACATGGTGAAAGACACTATTGAAGTCTTTATGGATGATTTTTCTGTGGTAGGTGATTCCTTTGATGATTGTTTGGCTCATTTGAGCAAGGTGCTACAACGATGTGAAGAGACCAACTTGGTGCTTAACTGGGAAAAGTGTCATTTCATGGTCAAAGGAGGTATATTGCTAGGCCACAAGATTTCGAGTAAGGCTATTGAGGTGGACAGGGCCAAGATCGAAGTATTTGCTAGTCTACCACCTCCAATTTCTGTGAAAGGTGTTCGAAGCTTTTTGGGTCATGCAGGATTTTATAGGAGATTCATCAAGGACTTCTCAAAGATTGAACATCCTTTGTGTAAACTACTTGAGAAAGAGGTGAATTTTGTGTTTGATGATGCATGTCTGAAGGCTTTCGAATGCTTAAAGGAGAAATTGACCACTGCTCCGATCATAGTGGCGCCTGACTGGTACTTACCATTTGAGATTATGTGTGATGCTAGCGGAGTGGCCCTAGGAGCTGTTTTGGGCCAAAGGTGTGAAAAGATTTTCCACCCTATTTATTATGCTAGCAAGGCTCTTAATGCAGCTCAAAAAATTACACCGTGACAAAATAGGAGTTGTGGTTGTAGTATTTGCATTCGAGAAGTTTCGGGCTTATTTCTTGGAACTAAGGTGATAGTCCATACCATGCAACTTTGAGATATATGATGGCAAAGAAGGATGCCAAGCCACGATTGATTTGATGGGTTTTGTTTCTACATGAGTTCGAGTTCGATGTAAAGGACCGAAAAGGGACTGAAAACCACGTGGTGGATCATTTATCTAGATTGGAAATAGATGCAGCACTTCGAGATGAGCTTGACATAGATGATGCATTCCCCGATGAGCAGGTTTTGGCTGCCTCACAGGACCTCATCCCATGGTATGCAGACTTCGCTCATTATTTGGTGAGTAATGTGGTACCGGAGAATTTATCTTTTCACCAGCCGAAGAAATTCATGTCTGATGTGCAGAAGTTTTTCTTGGATGAGCCTTACCTATTCCGCATTTGTGCTGATGGGGTGATTCAGAGATATATACCTAAGGCGGAGATGTTGAGCATGTTGGAGGCTTGTCACTCATCCCCTGTTAGGGGTCACCATAGCGGTATTACACAACCCACAAAATTCTGCAATATGGGTATTATTGGCAAACCATTCACCAAGATGCACATGATTTTGCAAAGGCATGTGATGCATGCCAAAGGCAAGGAGGCATATCAAGGAGGCATGAACTCCCTCTTACTCCCATCCTTGTCATTGAGCTATTTGATGTTTGAGGGTTTTATTTCATGGGCCCATTTGTGAGCTCAAAAGGGATGATGTACATACTGGTAGCAGTGGACTATGTTTTGAAATGGGTGGAAGCAATTGCGCTTCCAAATAATGAAGGGAAGAGTGTCACCGCATTCTTGAAGAATAACATTTTTGCCAAATTTGAGACTCCTAGAGCTATCTTTAGTGATGGGGGTTCGCACTTCTGAAACCGGTTATTTCGGAATTTACTGGAGAAATATGGGGTGAAACACTAGGTGGAAACACCCTATCATCCACAATCTATTGAGCAAGTTGAAGTCTCCAACTGGGAGATAAAGACCATCTTAGATAAGACTGTATATGCCAACTGGACAGATTGGTCTAGGGAGCTAGACGATGCTTTTGGGGATTATCGAACCACATTCAAGACCCCTATAGGTATATCTCCATATCAACTTGTATATGGGAAAGCATGTCATCTTCCTGTCGAACTTGAGCACAAAGATATGTGGGCACTCAAGAAGCTGAATTTGAACTGGAGTGAAGCTGCTAACTTGAGGCTTGATCAGTTAAATGAGCTAGATGAATTTCATTTGAAAGCCTGTGAAAGTTCTGAAATTTATAAACTAAGGATGAAAATTCAACATGACCTAAAGATTGAGAAGAGAGAGTTTAGCCCAGGTGATATGGTGTTACTATTCAATTCTAGGCTTCGGTTGTTTCCTGGCAAGTTGAAGTCCAAATAGTTGGGGCAATAGAATATGAAAACCATGAAGGCAAGCGATTTAAAGTGAATGGTCAACGGGTGAAAGCATATTTGGGAAAGAGTGAAGAAATTAAACTGGTGGACCTTCTGGCTCTGGGTGAAGTCTGTGTAACCCAGGGGAATTGCGTCGTTCCGCGATGTTAAATCAGGCACTGCGTCGGAGGCAACCCGTAGAGGTATTTTGGTAAAGTCTAAGTAATCAAACTACCCGTGTCGTGCCGCGACATTAAATCAGGCGCTTCTTGGGAGGCAACCAAAGTTGTAATTGTAAGATATGTATAGTGTTTATGTGTGTTAATATGTGCAGGTGATTAAGATGGGAAATTTGAAGCTGGAACCAAAAATATGAACTTGAGTTGCTAGTGCCAAATATCACAGAACGAGTCATCGTTTCACTTAACGACTCGTAAAGCCCACTCGTGGTCACTGATGCCGAAAATAGGGTAAACATGGTCGACCCAATGACTCATCACCAGTGACAATGAGTCATGAGGCCCTCCGTTAAGTCTACTGGTTTGATGAAGCACTTAAGTTGTAAAAGATGACAACGAGTGACTTAACAAATTGTGGGGCAACCCAACGATTCGTCAAGACAACACTAAAGGGCCAACAGAGTATAGGACCAATGACTCATGTCATGACTCATTGGATGACAGCACGAGTCGTTAAACAAGTTGTTAGGTCCCAGGTAAGTTCCTTCACTTAATGGACTGAACGAGAAGACAAACGAGTCGTTTATGTAATGAACGACCCGTCACGTGGGTCGTGGTGCACCAAATTAAAAAATTCTGCACTCGACCCAACCCATATTCAAATAGGGCAACAGTTAGTTCTAAATATAAAAACACTCGATTCACACACTAATTCCCTCAAAAAATCAAAACTCAAAACTCTCAAGTATATTTCTGACGAGTTAGCAATTTACGAACTCATTAGACTCTAAAACTTGAGTTTTTGCTTAGTTCTTGAGTTGATTATCTGGATTTTATGCGCTTTTTGCATTTTTTGTGTGCACAAGACTAAATGTGAAGAAAAGAGCAAAAATAGGGAAAAAAGAAGGGAGTGAGAATAAATTGGCGATCCATAGATGAAAACCGGCAAAACGCTGGCCAAAGGTTGAACATCACTGCCTTTGAGGATTAATTCCACCGGTGGTTCGCAAATTGCTAGCGGTGGTTCGCCGGTCCAGTCACCGAAGGACACCCAAAGTTCTAGAAAATATCTTGAAGATCCGGCGGCTCATGGATTGGCATCAGCGAAACGCCGGGTGAACCGCCAATGTTCATTGGGGTTGAGTAAGGGCCTAGAAAAGATACCCAGCGGTTCATAAATTGGAACCAGTGAACCGCTCGTGTCTCCGCCGGTTCCAGAATGGTGCTCAGGGGTATAATTGTCCAAAAAAAGATAAAAAGTGCCCTACTTTTCAGGATATAAATAGAAGATAAAGTACTTTGTACTGGGATATGCAGAAGGAGAGATAGAAATAGAGATATTGAGAGAGAGCAAAGCATATATCACATCATTGTTTCCCTTTTTAGGAGAAGAACATTCCCTCAGTTGAGATAGGGAGATTCTGATTGAAAATTTTGGAAAAAGTACTCTGCTCTATTTCTTCTTTGTAATAGTAACTTCAACTTTTTTTTAGACTATTTTGTGAATTTGATTTTTCTACTCTTGCTATCAAATTCAATGAAGCTATTGATGAATGTGTTTTCAAATTTTTTAATCATGAGTAGCTAAATTATTAACTAGAGTTGTGTGATGATGAATACTTAATTAGAGTGGGTATTGCTAGAGTCATCATGATATTATTCAACTAAGTGTGAATTTGTTAGATTCTCCTCAATCTATAAAGGAAGATCCATTTATTATGATATGGGTCTATTTATTCTTGCTTGATTGTTTCTTGTAAAAGAATAATTAAGTATTGGAAGAGAATCTAATAGTGGGTATGGATAAGAGATTGTGAAATTGGGCTAGAAATAGCTGAAATTGCATTCTCATTCCTTATTAGCAGCTAATAGCTAGAAATTAGTGCAGTTCCTATTTCAAATTGAATCGGGTTGAGCTAAATTGTTGATAGAGGTTTGACAAAACTCACATAAGAGGTAGTTAAAAGGCTAAAAAGCTGTAATTATCCATGTCCCAATATATTTACACTTATTGAACTCATAAGATGGCCTGGCATGTCCAAATCTAGTTAGTATTTCATCTACACCACACCTCTATTCGTTCACACTATTGGTGACAACATTGCTGATCTTGCTGTTTTATTTCACTAATTTTATTTGATTTTATATTGAATCTGCGTGGTGCATTCTAACTTTAATTTCACAACCAACACTTTCAACTATCATTCCCTAGTCCTCATGGGATTCGACCCTGACACTCATCGGGTTACTTGTTTTGATACTTCGGTCATGTATATTATTTGCATGAAGGATATATTTTGGACGTTATAAAAAATGGTGCCATTGTCGGGGACTAGCACTTGATATTCTTGTGTTGATTGTTAAGTTGAATTAGTTCCACGCCATAGTGGTCGCTACTAATCCATTGTGTGTGGCTCATGAGCAGTTTCGGAGGATGTTCATGAGACCCGGAAGGGGTCCCTTGTGTGGAGACCATCAAGCTAGTAGACAAAATTGGTGTAGAGAGGGGAATAAATACGCAATGTTGTTAGTCATGATGAAGCAGATGGAGTTGTTGATGAACTATATGATGGGTTTCCATACTAGATATAGCCAAACCAACCATAACTATGATCATGTCTATTATGGAAACCAAGGTTGGAACTATGCTCGGTCAGTCGATATGAGTAGCCAAGAGAGTAATGAGTTAGTCCCACCTCATATGGAAAGTACTCTGGAAGTGGTTCTTGAAAAGGTTCTTGTGACTGAAGAGGGAGTTCAAGATTTACGGAGTATACTCTTGGACCTAACAACCACTGTAAAAAGTCATGATGTCATCATTCAACAATTGGAGGAGCGGATGAATGAGTTAGCATCTCAGATGGCAGCTTAAACAATAGAAAACAACACGACTCCAATGCAGGACATTGTAGAAAATTATATATTCGAGTGGGAAATTGAGGAAGAGGTTGTTGGAGCACTTATTGCTAATGTTTTCTTGAAAGGTGAAGAACTCAATAAGGTTCATCATGTGCATAAGGAGATAAGAGATTATCCGTTCCCACCAAGAAAGCTGGACCTTGATTTGAAGAATCATACAACCCCTCCATCACAATCATCTATTGTGACCACACCAAAGCTGGAGCTCAAACCCTTGCCCACTCACCTACAATATGCATACCTGGGAGAGAAAGAAATGTTCCCGATTATCATTTGAGCAAAGCTCACTCCGTTGCAGGTAGATAAACTCATTGAGGTGTTGAAAAGGAATATCCGAGCTATAAGATGGTCAATAGCGGATATTATTAGTATCCCTCCGGGATTTGCACTCACAAAATCAATCTTCAAGAAAATTGCAGCCCATCAATTGAACATCAAAGAAGGTTGAATCCACCTATGCAAGAGGTGGTCAAGAAGGAGATTATTAAATGGATAGATGTAGAAGTGATGTATCCCATCACAGACAATAGTTGGGTAAGTCCAGCATAGTGCGTGCCCAAGAAAGGAGGCAATCACGGTTATTCTGAATGAAAAGAATGAATTGATAGCTACCCATCCTATCACGGGATGGAGACTTTTCATGGATTACCATAAGTTAAACTCCTAGACAAAGAAGGATCATTTTCCAATGCCATTCATTGACCAAATGTTAGACTGACTGTCCTGTAAAGAGTACTGTTGTTTCTTAGATGGATACTCGGGATATAATCAAATCTCAATCACACCCTAGGATCAAGAAAAAACCACATTTACATGTCCCTATGGCACTTTCACATTAAAACGGATGCCTTTTGGTCTTTGCAATGCCCCGGCCATATTCCATAGATGCATGATGTCCATCTTTTCTGACATGGTGGAAGATACAATGGAAGTCTTCATGGATGACTTTTCAGTTGGGGGAACTCATTTGATGACTGCTTGACACATTTAGATGAGATATTAAAGAGATGTACGGAAACAAATTTGGTCCTAAATTGGGAAAAGTGTCATTTTATGGTCAAAGAAGGGATTGTATTGGGACACAAAATTTCTAACAAAGGGATTTAGGTGGATCAAGCCAAAGTGGATGCCATTGCCCAGTTACCTCCACCGTGTACCGTGAAGGGTGTTAGGAGTTTCCTCGTACATGCAGGTTTGTACCGCCGATTCATTAAAGATTTCTCTAAGATAGATCATCCCCTATTTTAGACGTTGGAGAGGATAAGTTCAATTTTGATGAGGATTGTTTGAGGGCTTTTATGGTTTGAAGGAAAGATTGATTTCCTCACCAGTCATTGTAGCACCTGATTGGTCAGAATTCTTTGAGCTCATGTGTGATGCAAGTAGGGTAGCATTAGGAGAGGTCCTTGGTCAGTGAAGAGACAAGATCTTTCACCCAATATACTATGCTAGTAAAGCTCTAAACACTACAAAAACAAACTGCACAGTAATGGAACAAGAGCTACTAGTTGGTCTATTTGCATTTGAAAAATTCTGTGCGCACTTGCTAGGAACTAAAGTGGTGGTGCACACGGACCATGCAACACTCAGGTATTTAATGGCCAAGAAAGATGCTAAACCAAGATTGATTAGATGCATGTTGTTGTTGTAGGAGTTCGACTTTGAGGTGAAAGACCATAGAGGATGTGAGAATCAAGTGGCTGACTATTTATCGCGCCTAGAAACAAATGGGCAGACAGGAACACAATAGGAGATCAATGATTTTTTTACGGATGGGCGAATATTAACGGAAACCCATGACCTTACACCATAGTTTTCTGATTTTTCTAATTACCTAGATAGAAACATTGTACCCGAAGGATTGAATTTTCAGCAAAAGAAGAAATTCAAGCATGATATCCGAAAGTTCTTTTGGGATGAACCTTACCTCTTTCGAAGTTGTGCAAATGGGTTAATACGGAGGTATGTTTCGTAAATGGAGATGGTCCCAATTCTAGAGGCTTGTGAATCTTCCCCTGTGGGAGAACATTATGGTAGTGTGCGAACAGCGCCAAGGTGTTGCAATGCGGGTTTTATTGTCCTACATTACATCAAGATGCACATGACTTTGTGAATCAATGTGATCTATTCCAGAGTATAGGGAGTATTTCAAGGCGGCATGAACTTACGCTAACACCAATCTTAGAGGTTGAGTTGTTTGATGTATGGGGGATCGACTTTATGGGTCCATTTATAAGCTCTTATCGAAACAACTACATATTTTGTTATACCCAGGAGCTCAAAGATTGGACCCGGGAATTTAAACGGGGAAAATGTAAAACTGGTGTTGCAGGCACAAGACGAGTCATGGGACAACTCGTGAGGACAACCCATGAGTCATCAGGTGACTCGTGGGGAAGGCTAGTGAAGAGTTGGGAAGTTTGGTGAATAAGGTCCCCACGAGCATGGAAATGGCTCATGTTCAGACCCCACGAGTCGTGAGGTCAGCCGTGGGTAAGGGAGGAGGAAAATAAAAGGAAGGAACTAGTGTACTTAATGGGTGGTGACCACGAGCTGTGGTCAGCCACCATGATTCGTTGGGTCCCCCGTTACCAGCTAAATGATTAATTTTGGAGTTTGAGGTAGTCTAGTTAATGATTGGTGACCACGAGTCATGGTCACCCCTAACGAGTCGTTATGTCAGGCGTTATGATCCTAGGAGATCCGGCAGACAATGCACTTAATGAGCTAGGTGACGAGTAGTTGTCGTGGACCACAAGTCGTCGGTCGTCCGTTAGGACCACCTGGCAGTATTTTCCTACGAGTCTAGTAAGGGCCTTTTTGTAATTCCTAAGTTCCTAAAGCCTATACTACGTCATTTAAGGCTCGTTTTAGTGGGTTTTAAGAGGGGAAAATCTATTATGTTATTCCTACCATGCATGCAAGCTTGAGAGGTTGAAGAAGTGATTCAAGGCTAGTATTCAAGGTTTCCATCCAATTTCCTCTTAGATAATCAAATATTTGGAGGAATCAATCCCTTCCAGGTACGTAGGGTTATGAGTGGGTGTTTCCTTCCACACCCATGCCCAATCTCTAACTAGATATGAGAATTTCCTATGATCAAGTTATGAGGTTTTCACCCAATTGCATAATTCTTCAATTTCTATACATGGGT
>JACEIK010007969.1:19061-29908 GCA_018107945.1 Datura stramonium
CACAAGGTACAATATTCTCTGGTTGCCCATAGGGAGTAAAAACCCCTATTCTCTTCTTATTACTTCACAGAATACGAATTTTATGATTGCATATAAACGACCAAAAACCCCTATCTTTTCTCTTTTCATGAAATCACAGGATACGACATTCCCTGATTGCATTTTAGGGAACAAAACCCTTATCTTCTTCCTCTTTTTAGCTTCACAAGGTACATCATCCCCTAGTTTCATTATAGGGAACAAAACCCACCTCGTCTCTTTAGTTATGGATTCACAAGGTATGACATCCCCTGGTTGTATTTTATGGAACAAAACTCCTATTCTTTTTTTTCATGCCTTCATAGGGTACAACATTCCCTGATTGCATTTTAGGAAATAAAATTTTTATCTTCTTTTCACAGTTTTATAGGATACGACATTTTCTAGTTGCTTTTTTGGAAACAAAAACCGTAACTTCTTTTCATGGCTTCACAGGATATGACATCCCCTATTCACATTTTAGGAAACAAAAACCCCTATCTTCTTCTTCCTGACTTCACAGGTTACGATATTCCCTCTTTGCATTATAGGAAACAAAAAACCCTATTTTCTTCTTATGGCTTCATGGGGTACGACATTCCCTGTTGGATTTTAGGGATCAAAAATCTCTATTCTTCTTTTCATTGATTTATAGGGTACGACATTCCCTGTTGGATTTTAGGGATCAAAAATCTCTATTCTTCTTTTTATTGATTTATAGGGTACGACATCCTCTGATTGCATTTTAAAGAACAAAAGCCCTATCACTTTTTCATGGCTTCAAAGGGTACGAAATCCCCTAGTTGCATTTTTGGAAAAAAAACACCCCTATTTTCTTCTTATTGCTTCACAGGATACGACATTCCCTGGTTGCATTCTAGGGAAAACAAGACCTCTATTGTCTTTTTCTTGATTTCATAGGATATGACATCCCTTGATTGCATTTTAGGGAATAAAAATCTCTATTCTTTTTTTCTTGGCTTCACAGTACGACATTCCCTGGTTGAATTTTAGGAAAAACAACCCCTATTGTTTCTTTCTTAAGGTCACATGATATGACATTCCCTGGTTGCATTTTAGGGGACAAAAACATCTATTCTTTTTTTATTCATGGCTTCACAGATGCAATATTTTCTGGTTGCATTTTAGAAAATAAAACCCTGATTTTCTTTTCATGGCATCAAAGGATACGACATCTCCTGATTGCATTTTAGAAAATAAAATCTCCGATCTTCTTTTTATGTCTTCACATTGGTATGACATCCCCTAATTGCATCTTAGGGAACAAAGTTCCCTATTTTTTGCTTCCTGGCTTCACAGGGTAAGTTCACTCCCTGGTTACATTATAGGGAGCAAAAACCCCTATTCTCTTCTTATGACTTTAGAGGGTACAATATTTTATGATTACATTTTAGGAAACAAAAATTCCTATCTTCTTGATTTTCACAGTTTCACAGCATACGACATTCTCTGGTTGCATTTTATGGAACAAAAATCCCTATCCTTTTTTTGTTGGCTCACTGGGTGTGACATCCCCTTATCACATTTTAGGGAACAAAAATTCTATCTTTTTTTTTTTGGCTTCACAGGGTATGACATCCCCTGGTCGCATTTCAGCGAACAAAAACCCCTATTTTCTTTTCGTGACTTCATAGAGTACAACATCCCCTAGTCGCATTTTAGGGAACAAAATCCCTATCTTCTATTTTTGGCTTCACAAGGTACGACATCCCCTGGTCGCATTTCAGGGAACAAAAAACCCTATTTTCTTTTCTTGGCTTCATAGAGTACGACATCTCCTAGTCGCATTGTAGGGAACAAATCCCTATTTTTTATGGATTTATAGGGTACGACATCCCCTGGTTTTATTTTAGGGAACTAAAATCGCTATTCTCTTTTTTTTTGGCTTCACATGGTACAACATTTCTTGGTTGCATTTTAGGGAACAAAACCCCTATTCTTCTTTTTATGGCTTCACAGGGTACGACATCCCCTGGTTTTATTTTAGGGAACAAAATCTCTATCTTATTTTTCATGGCTTCATAGGGTACGACATCCCCTAGTTGCATTTTAGGAAACAAAATCCCTATCTTCTTCTTCTTGTTGGCTTCACAGGGTACGACATCCCCTAGTTTTATTTTAGGGAATAAAACTCCTAATCTCTTTTTTATGGCTTCACAAGGTACGACATCCCCTGATTTTATTTTAAAGAAAAAAGCCCCAATTTTCTTTTCTTTTCATGCCTTCATAGGGTACAACATTCTCTTATTGCATTTTAGGGAATAAACCCCTATCTTCTATTCATGGCTTCACAAGGCACGACATTCCCTGGTTGCATTTTAGGGATAAAAACCTTGATGCTTTTTTTCATGCCTTTACAAGGTACGATATTCCCTGGTTATATTTTATGGAACAAAAACCCCTATACTCTTTTCTTGGCTTAACAGGGTATGACATCCCCTGGTTGCATTTTAGGAAAAGAAAACTCTTTTTTTCTTTTCTTTTCATGGCTTTGCAAGATACGATATTTTCTGATTGCATTTTACAGAACAGAACTCCTATTCTTTTTTTCATGCCTTCACAGGGTACAACATTCCCCGGTTGCATTTTAGGAAAAAAAAACTCTTATCTTTTTTTTATGGTTTCACAGGATACGACATTTTCCGGTTGCTTTTTTGGAAACAAAAACTCTAAATTTTTTTCATGGCTTCACAGGGTATGACATCCTCTATTTACATCTTAGGAAACAAAAATCCATATCTTCTCCTTCCTGAATTCATAGGATAAGATATTCCCTCGTTGCATCATAGGGAACAAACACCCCTATTTTCTTCTTATGGCTTCACAGGATATGACATTCTCTCGTTGTATTTTAGGAAATAAAAATATCTATTCTTCTTTTCATGGCTTTATAGGATACGACATCCTCTGATTGCATTTTAGAGAACAAAAACCCTATCGCCTTTCATGGCTTCACAGGGTACAACATTCTCTAGTTGCATTTTAGAAAATAAAAACTCCTATTTTCTTCTTATGTCTTCAAAGGATACAACATTTGCTGGTTGCATTTTAGGAAAAACAAAACCCCTATTGTATTTTTCTTGATTTCACGGGATATGACATCCCCTGGTTGAATTTTAGGGAACAAAAATCTCTATTCTTTTTTTTTTCATGGCTTCATAGGTACGACATTTCCTGGTTGCATTTTAAAACAAAAACCCCTATTATTTTTTCTTGACGTCATAGGATATGACATTCCCTGATTGCATTTTAGGGAATAAAACCTCTATTCTTTTTTTATTCATGGCTTCACAGATACAACATTTCCTGGTTATATTTTAGGAAATAAAACCCTGATTTTTCTTTTCATGAAATCACAGGGTACGACATCCCCTGATTGCATTTTAGGAAATAATATCTCCGATCTTTTTTCATGGCTTCACAGGGTACGACATCCCCGATCGCATCTTAGGAAAAAAAGTTCCCTATCTTTTGCTTCCTGGCTTTAGAGGGTAAGACATTCTCTGGTTGCACTATAGGGAGCAAAAAACCCTATCCTCTTCTTATGAATTTAGAGGATACGACATTTTATGATTGCATTTTAGGGAAAAAAATCCCTATCTTCTTGCTTTTCATAGCTTCAAGGGTACGACATCTCTTGATTGTATTTTAGGTAACAAAAACCCTATCTTCTTTTCATGGCTTCACAACGTACGACATTCTCTGGTTGCATTTTATGGATAAAAAATCCCTATTCTTTTTTCTTGTATTCACTGGGTACGACATCCCCTAGTCGCATTTTAGGGAGGATTTACAGAGTACGACATCCCCTAGTTGCATTTTACGGAACTAAAACCTCTATTCTCTTTTTCATGGCTTCACAGGGTACAACATTTCTTGGTTGCATTTTAGGAAAGAAAACCCCTATTCTTCTTTTTATGGCTTCATAGGGTACGACATCCCCTTATTATATTTTAGAGAACAAAATCTCTATCTTCTTTTTTCATGGCTTCATAGAGTACGATATCCCGTATTTGCATTTTAGGGAACAAACCCCTATCGTCTTCTCCTTCCTAGCTTCACAGGGTACGACACCCCTTGGTTTCATTTTAGGGAACAAAACCCCTAATCTCTTTTTTATGGCTTCACAAGGTACGACATCCCCTGATTTTACTTTAAGGAACAAAAACCCCTATTTTCTTTTCTTTTCTTTTCTTTTCATGCCTTTACAGGGTACAACATTCTCTTATTGCATTTTAGGGAACAAAACCCTATCTTTTTTTCATGGCTTCACAGGGTACGAAATTCCCTGATTGCATTTTAGGAAATAAAAACTTCTATTCTTTTTTTCATGTCTTCACAGGGTACGACATTCCCTGGTTACATTTTATGGAACAAAAATCTCTATCCTCTTTTCTTGGCTTCACAGGGTACGACATCCCTTGGTTACATTTTAGAAAAATAAAACCTCTATTTTCTTTTCTTTTCATGGCTTCATAGGGTACGACATCCCCTGATTGCATTTTAGGGAACAAAACTCCTATTCTTTTTTTTTCCATACCTTCACAGGGTACAACATTCTCAGGTTTCATTTTAGGAAATAGAACTCTTATTTTCTTTGCATGGTTTCACAGGATACGACATTCCCTGGTTGTTTTTTTTGAAAACAAAAACTCTAACTTCTTTTTATGGCTTCATAGGATATGACATATCCTATTCACATCTTAGGAAATACAAATCCCTATCTTCTTCTTCCAGGCTTCACAGGGTATGATATTCCCTCGTTGCATTATAGGGATCAAACACCCCTATTTTCTTCTTATGGCTTCACGGGATACGAAATTCCCTAATTGCATTTTAGGGAACAAAAATCTCTATTCTTCTTTTCTTTGCTTTATAGGGTACGATATCCTCTGGTTGCATTTTTGAGAAAAAAAACCTATCGCCTTTTCATGGCTTCATAGGGTACGACATTCCCTAGTTGCATTTAGGAAATAAAAAACCCTATTTTCTTCTTATGACTTCACAGGATACGACATTCCCTGAATGCATTTTAGGAAGAAAAAAACCCTATTTTCTTTTTCTTGGTTTCACAGAATATGACATCCTCTAGTTGTATTTTAGGGAACAAAAATCTCTGTTCTTTTTTTTTGTGGGTTCACAGGTACGACATTCTCTGGTTCCATTTTAGAGAACAAAAATTCTATTGCCTTTTCATGGCTTCACAGGGTGCGACATTCCCTAGTTGCATTTTAGGAAACAAAAAATCCTATTTTATTCTTATGGCTTCATAGGATACGACATTCCCTAGTTGCATTTTAGGAAATAAAAATCTCTATTCTTTTTTTTCCATGACTTCACAGGTACGACATTTCCTGGTTATATTTTAGGAAAAAAATCACTATTGTTTTTTTTGTTGATGTCACAGGATATGACATCCCCTGATTGAATTTTAGGAAACAAAAACCTCTATTCTCTTTTTATTTATAGCTTCACAGATACAATATTTTCTAGTTGCATTTTAGGGAATAAACCCCAATTTTTCTTTTCATGGCATCACAGGGTACGACATCCTCTGATTTCATTTTAGAAAACAAAATCTCCAATCTTCTTTTCATGGTTTCACAGGGTACGACATCCCCTGATGGCATCTTAGGGAACAAAGTTCTCTATCTTTTGCTTCCTGATTTCACAGGGTAAGACATTCTCTGGTTGCATTATAGGGAGTGAAAACCCCTATTTTCTTATTATGACTTTAGAGGGTATGACATTTTATGATTGCATTTTAAGGAACAAAAATCCCTATCTTCTTGCTTTTCATGGCTTAAAAGGGTACAACATCCCTTTATTGTATTTTAGGAAACAAAAACCCCATCTTCTTTTCATGGCTTCACAGCGTATGACATTCTCTGGTTGCATTTTAGGGAACAAAAATCCCTATTTTTTTTCTTGACTTCACTGGGTACGACATCCCCTGGTTGCATTTTAGGGAATAAAAATCCATATCTTCTTTTTTTTTGCTTCACAGGGTACGATATCCACTGGTCACATTTCAAGGAACAAAAACTCCTATTTTCTTTTCTTGGCTTAATAGAGTACGACATCCCCTGGTTTTATATTAGGGAACAAAATTCCTATATTCTTTTATGGATTTACAGGGTACGACATCCCCTAGTTGCATTTTAGGGAACTAAAACCCCTATTCTCTTTTTCATGGCTTCACAGAGTACAACATTTCTTGATTGCATTTTAGGGAACAAAACCCCTATTCTTCTTTTTATGGCTATAAACGGAACGACATCTCCTGATTGTATTTTAGGGAACAAAATCTCTATCTTCTTTTTCATGGCTTCATAAGGTACGACATCCCCTGGTTACATTTTAGGTAACAAAACCCCTATCTTCTTCTTCTTTTTGGCTTCACAGGGTACGACATCCCCTGGTTTCATTTTAGGGAACAAAACTCCTAGTCTCTTTTTTATGGCTTCACAAGGTACGACATACCTGATTTTATTTTAAGAAAAAAAGCCCCTATTTTCTTTTCTTTTCATGACTTCACAGGGTACAACATTCTCTTATTGCAACAAAACCTCGATCATCTTTTCATGGCTTCACAGGGTACGATATTCCCATTTTACATTTTTAGGGAATAAAAACTATTGTGTTTTTTTCATGCCTTCACAGGGTACGATATTCCCTAATTTCATTTTATGAAACAAAAACCCTTATCCTCTTTTCTTGGCTTCACAGGATACGACATCCCCTGATTGCATTTTACGAAACAAAACTCCTATTCTTTTTTTTCTTGCCTTCACAGGATACAATATTTCTTAGTTGCATTTTAGAAAACAAAACTCTTATCTTCTTTTCATGGTTTCACAGGATACGACATTTCCTAGTTGCACTTTCGGAAACAAAAACTCTAACTTCTTTTCATGGATTAACAGGGTATGACATCCCCTATTCACATCTTAGAAAACAAAAACCCTTATCTTCTTGTTCCTGGCTTCACAGGGTACAATATTCCGTCATTGCATTATAGGGATCAAACACCCCTGTTTTCTTCTTATGGCTTCACAGGGTACGACGTTTCCTGGATGCATTTTAGAGAACAAAAATCTCTATTCTTATTTTCATGGATTTATAAGATACCACATCCTCTGGTTGCATTTTAGAGAAATAAATCCTATCGTCTTTTTATGGCTTCATAGGATACGACATTCCCTAGTTGCATTTTAGAAAACAAAAACCCCTATTTTCTTATTATGGCTTCACAGGATACGACGTTCCCTGGTTGCATTTTAGGGAAAACAAAACCCCTATTGTCTTTTTCTTGGTTTCACAGGATATGACATCCCCTAGTTGCGTTTTAGGGAATAAAAATCTCTATTCTTTTTTTTTTCATGGTTTCAGAGGTACGACATTCCCCTGGTTGTATTTAGGGGAAAACCCCCTATTATTTTTTGTTAACGTCACAGGATATGACAACCCCTGATTGCATTTTAGAGAAAAAAAACCTCTTTTCTCTTTTTATGGCTTCACAGGGTACGAGATCCCTTGATTGTATCTTAGGGAACAAAATATCTATCTTCTTTTTCATGGCTTCACGGGGTACGACATCCCCTGGTTGCATTTGAGGGGAAAAAACCCCTATCTTCTTCTTCTTCTTCTTTTTGGCTTCATATGGTACGACATCCACTGGTTTTATTTTAGAGAACAAGACCCCTAGTGTATTTTTTATGGCTTCACAAGGTACGACATCTCCTGATTTTATTTTAAGGAACAGAAGCCCCTATTTTCTTTTTTTTTTCTCATGCCTTCACATGGTACAACATTCTCTTATTGCATTTTAGGGAATAAAACCCCTATCTTCTTTTCATGGCTTTACAGGGTACGACATTCTCTGGTTGCATTTTAGGGAATAAAAACCTCTATGCTTTTTTTCATGTCTTCACTGGGTACGACATTCCCTGGTTACATTTTATAGAACAAAAACCCCTATCCTCTTTTCTCTGTTTCGCAAGATACAACATCCCCTGGTTGAATTTTAGGAAAAGAAAACCCCTATTTTTTTCATGGCTTCTCAGGGTACGACATCCCCTGATTGCATTTTACGGAACAAAACTTCTATTCTTTTTTTCATGCCTTCATAGGGTACAAAATTCCCTAGTTGCATTTTAGGAAACAAAACTCTTATCGTCTTTTCATGGTTTCACAGGATACGACATTCCCTGGTTGTTTTTTTGGAAAAAAAAATCCTAATTCTTTTAATAACTTCACAGGGTATGACATCCCCTATTCACATCTTAGGAAACAAAAACCCCTATCTTCTTCTTCCTGGCTTCACAGGGTACGATATTCCCTCGTTGCATTATAGGTATCAAATATCCCTATTTTCTTCTTATGGCTTCACAGGATACGACATTCCCTGGTTGTATTCTATAAAAAAATCTCTATTATTTTTTTTCTCATGGCTTCATAGGTACGACATTCCCTGGTTGCATTTTAGGGAAAAAATTCTATTATTTTTTTCTTGATGTCATAGGATATGACATCCCCTGATTGCATTTTTGGGAACAAAAACTCTATTCTTTTTTTATTCATGGCTTCACAGATACAATATTTCCTGGTTGCATTTTAGGGAATAAAACCCCGATTTTTCTTCTCATGGCCTCACAGGGTACGACATCCCCTGATTGCATTTTAGAAAATAAAATCTCTGATCTTCTTTTCATGGCTTCACAGGGTATGACATCCCCTGATCGCATCTTTGGGAACAAAGTTTCCTATCTTTTGCTTCCTGGCTTCACAGGATAAGACATTCCCTAGTTGCACTATAGGGAGCAAAAATCCCTATTCTCTTCTTATGACTTTAGAGGGTACGACATTTTATGATTGCATTTTAGGGAGAAAAAAAAACCTATCTTCTTCCTTTTCATGGCTTCAAAAGGTACAACATCCCTTGATTGTATTTTAGGGAACAAAAACCCAATCTTCTTTTCATGGCTTCACAGCGTACAACATTCTCTGGTTGCATTTTAGGGAACAAAAATCCATATTTTTTTTCTTGGCTTCACTGGATACGACATTCCTTGGTCGCGTTTTAGGGAACAAAAATTCCTATCTTCTTTTTTTGGCTTCACAGTGTACAACATCCCCTGATCGCATTTCAGGGAACAAAAACCCCTATTTTCTTTTCTTGGCTTCATAGAGTGCGACATTCCCTAGTTGCATTTTAAGGAACAAAATCCCTATTTTCTTTTATGAATTTACAGTGTCCGAC
Source organism: Datura stramonium (assembly GCA_018107945.1). NCBI lineage: Eukaryota > Viridiplantae > Streptophyta > Magnoliopsida > Solanales > Solanaceae > Datura > Datura stramonium. The sequence continues at coordinate 28,363 of JACEIK010007969.1, forward strand.
ATCCCCTAGTTGCAACTAAAATCCCTATTCTCGAGAACTAAAATCCCTATTCTCGAGAACTAAAATCCCTATTCTCTTTTTCATGGCTTCACAAGGTACAACATTTCTTTATTGCATTTTATGGAACAAAACCCCTACTCTTCTTTTTATGGCTTCACAGAGTACGACATCCCCTGATTGTATTTTAGGGAAGAAAATCTCTATCTTCTCTTTCATGGCTTCACAGGATACAACATCCCCGGTTGCATTTGAGAGAAAAAAATCCTATATTCTTCTTTTTCTTCTTTCTGGCTTCATAGGATACGACATCCCCTGGTTTTATTTTAGGGAAAAAAACCCTAGTCTTTTTTTATGGTTTCACAAGGTACGACATCCCCTGATTTTATTTTAAGGAAAAAAAATCCTTATTTTATTTTCTTTTCATGCCTTCACAGGGTACAACATTCTCTTATTGCATTTTAGGGAACAAAATCCCTATCTTCTTTTCATGGCTTCACAGGGTACGACATTCCCTAGTTGCATTTTAGGGAATAAAAACTTCTATGTTTTTTTTTCATGCCTTCACAAGGTACGACATTCCCAGGTTATATTTTATGGAACAAAAAACCCTATCCTCTTTTCTTGGCTTCACAGGGTACGACATCCCCTGGTTGCATTAGGAAATAAAAACCTCATAGTTATTTAATTTTCATATCTAGTTTAAATTGTTATCATTTTCTTCTGTTCGATTAGAGAAGTTAGTTTATAATTTTACTAATAACTAACAAAATTTTTCTAGTGCAAATTGGGGTAGAAAAATTTTGTTCATTTTTGTTTGTCTTTGGTGGTTTGCAGGCTTATTGAAATGCTCAGATTTAATTGCTCAAAGAATATTCAATCTCAAAAACAGCCAGAGTCAGCTTTGATACAACTCATATAGTTGCCTGGCCTCTCAAGATTTATCTTTTCAACTTAAGTTTAATTAGAATCAAGCATCCAAGGATATCCAAAGAATTATCATTTGGAAGAGCATCAACGATTCAATCCAAGTGACAAGTTTAAGTCTCAAATCTTAATTTTAAGAGCAAATTTTTAGATCAAGGAACTCACCGGAAGAACATGCGGGTGATAACTGAAGATTCAAAATAATGACCAGAAAGAAGAGAGCCAAAGACAAGTAGAATAGATAGGATCTTGTATTTTTTATTTTTCATATAATAACAGGATCCATGGACCGGAAGCTCGAAGGGACCTCACTCGACTCTTCGACTCATCCTAATTTCATCCATCCATCCATTTGAACTACATGTGACCTGATTTTTTTATTACCCGAGATATGTAGGATGCCCAAAGACAGGGCTTGGTCACACCTCTTTATTTTTAATTTTTTAAAATTTATTTTTTTATTATTATCTTTTTATTTTATTTTATTTTTCAAACTTTTTATATATGGTTCAGTCAAAAATGAGTCACGTTGTTTACTTCTTTGCCTGAAAACTCTCAATGTTTTCAAGCAAAGAGGATCATAATGTAAATGCCTAATATTTTACCAAATCTAAGGTTTTAC
>JACEIK010007970.1:29356-41145 GCA_018107945.1 Datura stramonium
GATAGGCTTCAATAATTTGGAACGTAAAGAGGAACCTAGTGATACCCATTTAGACAAAAATCCACCTACTTTATGCAAAATAAAATAAGCAAATAGAAATATTCTGGTTTTCTGCCAGCCGTTTTACATAAACCACTTACCTAGCAAGGCTTTTCCAATGTCGTTGAGACCAGGAATTGCTCTCAAAAGCAGCGTATTCTGGGCAAGATAGAATTAAACATCAGAAAACCAAAACAAAAAATCTAAACAACAGCAGAAATTTCACTAGGCCGCAAAAAAGGGTTCTAAAGCGAAAACAAGAATGACCTGTCTGTCAAGAGGGTGCCTAAAATCGTCGGCATCAAGATCACGAAACGTGACGGAGGCTGCTCCTGCTCGACATACAGAAAGGCTGAATCCTTGATTAGTCCCCAGCTTCCTGAATCCAGTGCAAAGTGAACGAATCAGAGGTTTGGGGCGGGAGTTAACGTTAGAACTGAGAAGTGATGCGGAGAAGTAGAGTGCCGGTAGAGGAACAGAAGCCATTGAAAGACTTAAAGAGAGCGAGAGTATATTAGCGTCTCAACTCTGCTCTCTAATTGATTTATTAAATCACGCAGCAATTTTTGGCTGCTTCTTTAAGTGGAATCGTAGTTTTGTTGCTGACCACACCCCTTCTCTTGGTAACTATTTGCTGCCATTTCATTGTCCTTTGACTTTTGTCTGCTTGTAATTACATATTTTTTTTTCTTTGCTTCTTAAATGAGATCCAATGGAAAAAAAAAGGAAATAATTTTTCCAGATCTGCATAAAAAAGTCTCATTTGAGGATAAACCTCCAATCGCACCAGATATTGACATGATTTTTTCCCAAACCCATCTCTTTCCCATATCATCTTCTCGTGGCCACACCACACACACTCCTCTTCTTCATCACCACCTGTGTCTTTATCTTGGTCATCGGCTTCCCTCTTATTAAACGACGCCGCTCCACTCCCCTTTCCATCTCTTGCCATTCTGCGTCTCTGTCCCACTTGCGCCTCTTCGCTAATCTTTCAAAGGGCTTTTTCAATTTATTTATAAAAAAAAAATCTAATCACAACCCGTTTCACGAAATCCCTAGTTATTCGAGCAACAATAATTGGGATGTCACAACCCTTTCCTTGGTTCTGAAGAACAATGGAGTTATAATTGATTCTATGAATCTGTTTTCCAAGGCTTTGCTTGGAGTAGGATGGAGGACACGATGCTTGGACGTGATAGAGAACCGTGATGATAATTTGGAACACAAATCATTGTAATGGCTATGATGGAAGAAAGGTAATAAAGTCGAGGACTTTGGGGCATTTTTAGCAAGAAATACTGCCGGTGAAGCCGAGGTCGCCATTATTCCGAAAGACGTCGTCATTTTGCTGGCCGATATTCAGAGAGAAGACAAGAGAAGAGAGCGCGTCAATGAATATGAAGACTTCGTTGATTTTTTCAGCGAAGCTATCCCGATTTTTTCACATACTTTGTTGATTTTTCCAACGAAGTCACCTTGATTTTCGTTGATTTTTTCAGCAAAGTCACCCTGATTTTTCACATTCTTCGTTGATTTTTCCAACGAAGTCACCTTGATCTTTGTTGATTTTTCCAACGAAGTCACCTTGATATTCGTTGATTTTTTCAGCAAAGTCAGCCTGATTTTTCACATTCTTCGTTGATTTTTCCAACGAAGTCACCTTGATATTCGTTGATTTTTTCAACAAAGTCACCTTTTATATGCATCGACAGTAGATTTATCTAAGTGCATTTATTTGACCCTGTTTCTGCAGCTCATCATCCGAACATCAATGCTGCTGTTGAGCTCCTGAAGCAAGGCTTGTTCTTAATCCTGCACCCTATTTCCCTCCCTTCCCCTAATTTATGTGCATTCTCTTTCAAAGTGAATTAAATATGTGAACTTACTTGTTATACATATTTATTTGTCTATTCCTTGTTTTCATTTGGATTTTCTTTTTCTGTTTTACTGTTGGCATCGTCTGGGTCCTCCAGGGATAATTGAGTTGAAAGTTGAACCATATGATGAAGATCAAGGCACTGGTGACCTGAGGTATGTTCAGGTAAGATTTAGGTCTGTCAGATAGTGTGATTGAGATTTTTGGTGTTCTTTATTTGCTAAGGTGCTACTCCTTGTTGTGCAGATGGCCGTCACCACACATGATACGTCCCTTCCTATCCCGGAGAGATATAAGAATGGTTTGTACACGTTATAGTGAACAAGAGGCTTATGATTATTCTTTGATGGAGTTGATACAAATTGTCTCATTTCAGGTAAAGTGCAGGTCTCTTTGGTTTGGAATTCGAGAAGCGAGAATTCAGCTAACACTGGAAAATTAAATGCTTTAGCCAATGTAAGAAAGTGATGTTAGCAATACTGGATTTCTTCATCAATGAATTACATTAATTTTACAAAATCTCACTTGCTAATGCAGTTCCTCTGGGGAAACGGTGGGCCAAAGAGAAAAGTTCATTTAATTCATTCTGTTTGGGCTAATTTCCAGACATCTTCAAATAATGTGAGAAAATCTTCCTCTCTCTCTCTCTCTCTATGAATGGATGTCCGCATATATGTGATTGGAATTTGTTGCTCATAATTTGGCCACTTAATCACGTTCATGGATATGAGGTCCTTTATGTGAGATCGAAACAAGAGCATGTTACTAATCATAGTTTGTTTACTTTCCTTAAAGTATCCCATCAATTTCTTTCTTGGTTTCCATTTCCTATCCGATGCAAAATTGAGACACATATCTTGTAGTCTGTTTCATTTTCCTAGCCGATGCGAAATTGAGATGTATAGCTTGTTGTCTGTTTCATTTTCCAGTGTCTATATCTTCTTCAATTGGGAATGCATAATCTTTTTTATAATAAAAAAACAACTAAAACATGTAGCTTTTTTTTCATGAAAAAGTTAAAGCAACTTAATGGTTTTGATGCTATCATTTTGTCAAATATTCTCTCTTCATACTTGCAGGTATGTTAAATTTGTTAGTTCAAGTTAATTGGTAAAGGGAGTAGTTCACCATGTTAAATATAAGCTTCTTATATAAGTGGGGAAACTGGTGGTGGAGCTTTGTGGCTAGCTAATGAATTTAAGACCCCTTGTCCCCATTCCAGTTCTAGAAGTGGGCCTCCTGTTTCAGAAAAGAAAACTCTTGTTCCTTGCCGAGGTTGCATGAAGTGATGATATTTCAATTTTTGCTTTTATTTAAGAACCTGGTAACAGGGAAGTCTTAACTTGACAATGAAAAACGCAACACATGAGAATTACAAATGGTTCTTGTCACTTTTTCGTATTAAGGATTACTGGAGGGTGAAGGCATCAAGCATTCAGATTCTTAAGGTTGTGATCCTGGCTTTGCGCCCACTATACCATCTTGTCCAACAAAACTGCAAAATTATTTGAATGTAGATACTGAACTACGTTGGTACCTTTTTCTTCGAATAAGTTAGTGAACAATGTAGTAAAATTTGTCACATCTCCATGATTTCGAACAAAGACAATGAGAAAGACTTGTGAGTTCCCTATCTTATGCATGAAAAATTATTTGAACGTTCTTGCTCAAATAAGACTCTTTCACAGTTTACTATATAAGAACTTGATGTTAGTTTACCTATTACGATACCAGCTATATCAATTGGATCATAGTTTAAGACTTCTCAAAAGTAAGTTGTATCTTCAGCCAGTGGTTGCTTTAGATTACTACACAGAGATTTTAGTAGATCAAATATTGTAAATAACAACCGCCAATACCATTTGTATCGTTGCATGCTAAATTTATCAAGACTTCTCCTTGGACTTCTCCTTTCCAGATTCCACTAAACCCTGTCAGCTGCCCTGCTAATATTGAACTAATCTACAGTACTGTGATATCTTGATAAGAGTGCTGCGTTTGTTGATATCTTCTTGCTGGTATGCAGATTATTTTTGGAAACAGATGGAGACATTTGTTAGGGGAAAGAGATTTCTGGGAGCACATTGGAGGGATTGATATCTCTTCAGCTCCATCAAGCTTTGGGCAAGCAAATCTGTGAATTAGAACTCTAAAAATGGATCTTATTTGTTTTCTTTTTTTCTTTTAAGGAAAGACCAATCATGTTTTTTACTGTTTTCTTGAACTCCACTTTAAGTAGCACAGACGAGACATAGAACACATTTCACAGATCAAGCACAATAGTGGATTGCTCTAGCCTGAGTCTTCTATGAATGAGGTTCTCAATTCTCCAGTAAATTTAGACACGGCAGGAATAAGCATCGATTAATCAGACGAGACATAGAACACATTTCACAGATCAAGCACAATTGTGGATTGCTCTAGCCTGAGTCTTCTGTGAATGAGGTTCTCAATTCTCCAGTAAATTTAGACACGGCAGGAATAGGCATCGATGATCTTATTACATGTCACTTATCAGGAAAAAAGATAAAATCCTCATTCTGTACATTTTCATGTCTTCTTTGGATAAATAACTTAGTTTTTGTTCTTTTCCCATATTCTTCCGTTTCTGGTCTCTGTCAGGCTTATGCACAACTTCTGACCTTGCAATGACATGTTTTGATGATTACTTTCTTATTTTAGTTTACACTAAACCCACTTAAGGATGAACTAAACTTGGTTTGAGCCACAGTACAAACATTTTACTTCCCGGGGCAGTGGCTTTGCTTTTGGTTTTAGTGCATTTCACGTAAAAGGCTTGTACGGGGTCCAGAATATGGTTGTCCAATCACACAACCTTGACCCGATTTTCCCATTACTATGCATTTTCCCCTCAATTTCACTTAACTCATTTGTCATTCTTCAGGCTTTTGATACTTTGCTGCGGAAGTTACAGAAATATGTCCCTCAAGGTGCATCAGTTGTTGATCTCTATGCAGGAGCTGGTGTAATTGGTTTGTCTTTGGCTTTTTCAAGGAAATGCAGGTCAGCATAATAGTCCTCTACCCCTTTTATTGACCTACTGTCTGTTTTAGTCAGTCCCAAAAGATTAATCTCTCTGGAAATGGAAAATCTATCATATTAAAAAATTGAAGTTAACATTTGATTAAATCATAGGTATTGGATGTTTTTATACCGTTTTCGTGTCTCTCTCTCCCTTTCATGGATAAATACCTTTTCACATCTTCTAGGTATAATTTTAACACATCTATAGCAAACTCAGATCTGAAAATCTGTCTGAAGATAACCTGTCTGAACTTTCCTCTTTTAATTTATGTTTAAACTTTAAAGTCAACTAAGTCATCAAATTTGGACGAGTCAGTTTAAAGCACTTTCAATCCAATTCTTTTATTGTCAACTGCAAGATTTCAAGATTCCAAAAGAAGTTGTTTTCTTCTCAAGGTCAGTTAAATGTGTTGAGGTTAACAAAGAGTCCAGGCAATCTTTTGAGAAGACAGTGGGCTGGCTGCCTACCAATGTAAGCTTAATGGGCACCATGCAGACGCTTCAATAGTCAGTCTGAACAAGTCAATTACATATGCAGTTTAAAAAAAATTAAATTCAATTACATGTCATCAAACATGGTTTTTGTCACAAGCATCAAGTTTGTTTTAGTCACATAAACTTGTCTGTAATTTTACTTTCAATATATGGTTTTTGAGATCTATTCATGTGTTCATACTGACATGAGAAATACACTTCTATTTTATCATGCCTGCATATAGATTTTTCTTGCAAGTATTATATAATTGATGTAGCATTACAAAATTACATGGGAGATACTACAGTAGGAACATGACCATCTACTCAAAATGCACCCTCAGCTAAGACTAAGTAGCCAATGGTATTTCAACCATGTCACATGCCTACACCTAGAAGTCCTTTTTTTACCTCCTTAGGAGCTCCCATCCTTTGCTCCCTTGGTGAGTTGAACACAACCTTAGGGTTGGAGATGAGGGTGCTTACCATCAGGGCAACTGCCTAAAAAACTCCCTAGAAGTCCTAAGCAGAGCAGTGCTTATGTCTACAAAAATACTTGAAAGGGATCTGCTTATTGTGAAAGGCTCTATCGTTACTTACTTTCCAAACAAAATGCAGACTATTAGCTAATCCCATTTCAATAGACAGTTTTGCCAATTGTAACCCTGACTATCTTGGATGAGTTATGGCAATTCAGTAGGCCATCCATCCAACCCATCTTCTCATCAAGCTGTTTTGGACTGCCTTGTATACTTCTGTGGCTGCTCAGTATTAGTATAAGCAAGCTTGATTGTGTGGTGATTCCCATTTCGGAAGTCTCGTCTTAGTAGGCAATCTGGTCCTGGAAATCCACAAAATGAAACTACATTGTAATATTGATGTTTGCACCGATAATCGTATTCCAATCAACCTTAGTCACTGTCATCCTCAAGTAGGTATTTTGATTGAGAAACTGGATCAGTTCTGAAAAGTGACCTCATCGGTCCTCTATTATTGGAAGAACTTTACTCAATGAGTCTTCTAAATTCATTTTTCTTCCATGGCCAGTTCTGTTTCCCACTTTGTTGAGTTCAGTCGCAGTGGAGTAATGTGTAAAGCCCCAATTGCCTTAAAGTATTAACAGAACAAACTTATATATATTTCATCTCATTTAGACACTGTAATGAAGTGTGGGCCTTGCTATACCACGCACAGGCTAATAATTATGCGACTTTTGGGAGTACATGTGTATGTCTGTTCTTTATTCCCTCTTTTTCAAGTGTGGAAAAACAGCAATACATGGAGAGGTATGTTATTACTCAGTAAAAGTAGGAAGTGGAAGAGTCCGTGCTTGCGAATATCTGGGATTATTAAACAGTATAAGGTTATCATTTATTTGCTTCATCATAGTTAACATTATTATATCTCTTGGACTCTCAGTTCAATTCCGAAAAGAACTCTACAATTGAAACATTGCTATGTCTTTATAGATTCAACTTGTTTAGTCTTCTTTTCAGATCCTAGAACTCTGTTGGTAATATCTGGTATATGATTTTGGCGTTGTATAAGTTTCACTTGAAGTTACAACTTGCATAGGAACCAACTTCATGGCTCTTGGGATCGGATGTTGTTGTGGTTGACCCTCCGAGGAAAGGACTGGACCTGTCCTTGGTGAAGGAACTACGGCATGTCTCAGCAATGGAACTCAGAACATCTAAGGTAGTGAAAATTCTACAAAATAAATCGGTTGCTATATTTGTTATGAAAATTCACTATCATGGATTTACTACAGCATTTGGATGTTCTGTCACCCACTTATGTTTGTTTGTTATGTTAGACCTGAAAAAGGTCAAAGACGAGAAGAGACCGTGGATCCTGCGTTGCCAGAGAAGCTGCAATTCAAATTGAAGCGCAGCTGTTCATGAGAAAATATCAATCATTGCCTCAAACTCTTATTTATATTAGCTGTGGTTGGGAAAGTTTTAAGGGTATATGTGGCACTCAAATCCATATTAGAAAATTTAGATTGAGATGCAGCTCTTTGATCTCTGTCTTCACACCGTTTGAGCTACCATTCAGTTTCCATCAAGTTTTTTGGTTCATAAGATGCCATAAATCTTTGGACACTGAACTATGTCATCTTGAAGCTGATGATAGGCCTTCTTTCATGCAGGATTACCTGTCACTGCTGGCTAGTAAGGAATGGCATTTGCATAAAGCCCATGGCTTTAATTTCTTTCGGGGAACACAAAGGGTTTTGCTTTTCTCCTTGTCCTAAGACAAGTTTAAACTTGCATCTGTTTCAACTAACATTAAATTTCATCCAACATGGTTACAAATTAACTTCTATTATTTATTATTGTCATTCACGGATATCCATAATAAATACATCTGCTTGAAGGAACTCTGTGCTGCACAAAAATTTCTGAATAGTCTTCCAGCATAGTGTTCTAGTTGGGGGAGAAACTAAAATGAAAAGGCTCTATATTTGTGCCACTATGCAAGAGGATGAAAGATTCTTGCTAATTCTGTAGAAACTTCTAGTGGAGGAATGATATTTCTTCTTTTAGATTTTCTTTTCTCAGTTCTTTTCCTTTCCATTATCCCTAGTTCACGGATCCGAGAAGTCACTGCTCAATACTGCCATTTGTGTTCCCAGCACTTCTATGTGGAAGTACTACTCAATGTAATGTAATGTTGAGTGGACTTACTAATTTTGACTATGCCTGTTGTATAAGGGCATTTCCAAATTTGAGATTGTGCATTAAAGTGTTCACTGATTGAGAAAATATAGCTCTCAAATGGAACTCACCAATCTCACTGGAATGGCAAGTGAACGAGAATTTCTTTTTTGAAACTAGTAACATTGTATTCCTTAGCATTAAGGATATGCTGGCAACCCAAGAAGAGGAAATTACAAAGGAGGAAGAAAAGATTTACAAGTAACCTAGGAGGTTTACTATCTGTTCAGCATCATCTATAGGATCATCTCTATATTCCCATTTACACAAAAGCAAGACAAACAATTCCATTTAACAATGGCTTCGTTGATTTTTCCGAGGTTACTAATATTTCGTTGATTTTTTGGCGAAGTCATGCTAATTTTCACAATGAAGTCGTTGATTTTTCAGCAGGTCACCTAATATTTCAACAGCCAGCGAATCGCCCGATTTCTTCGACTTTGGCAGCAAACTCACTTTCATTTTTCAGCGAATTTGTTAGATTTCTTCAATTCCTATAATACCAGCCATTACACCGTGCATATCCTCTGTTATAAGTATTGCTTTGTGCAGGAAGACTTTGAGAGAGGAAAATGGAAATACAAGATGTTTAGAGCCCGTGATTGCAGAAACTGTAAAGGAAGAAGAGTCAACAACTAAGAAAAATGAGATTTTGGCAGGAGTGAAGAGGTTGTTGGTATTAGCAGGGCCTCTAATGTCAGTTAATTTTTTACTTTGTATACACAGGTGATATCTATCATGTTTGTGGGTCATCTTGGGGAGTTATCTCTTTTCGGTGCTTCAATGGCTACTTCCTTTGCCGCTGTGTGGTATCAACATTGGTTAGTCCCTTTTTTGGTTTTCCTTATTCATTTGTCATTGCTTACTGTGTGCTCTTGGTGTTTGAAGAAATGCCTGTTCCACAATGAAACTCATGTTACTATAAGGTGATTTGTTATTAAAATAGTTGTATTTGATAAATGCTAAATGGACTTTTACCATGTCAAACATCATGTAGATCCTTCAAGATACACTAAAAAAGCCAAGGGAGGTGCCCGTAAAAGATGCCTGGAGCACTTTTTAACGCTTTTTGCCTTTGACAACATTGGTTTGGGTAACCTGTGCTTACCTCGATCAACCAGTCGAGCAGCATGCAACAGTCCTTAAACACATGTCAGGTAATCCTACCACCAGGGCTGGAGTAGCTAGGATTTGAACCATCCACTCGAGGACATGTAGGATAGGTTTGATTTAGTAGATACTTTTACCCGCATCCATAATTGATACATATGGAGTTCGTAAATTTACTAGTTATTTGATCACGAAATTATCAATCTCTGGATTTGAAATTGCATCTTGCTATAGCAGATGGGAATGGGAAGTGCATTGGACACTTTATGCAGGCAGTCATGTGAACACATAAGCAGTATCGTACATAATACATGTGCCATGGTGTATATGATACCCTAGGACTAAATGGTGCCACAGTGTTCTAACATCTTTAAATCCCTGCCTGTTAAATTTTTCTTTATATGCCTCTTCACTAGTTTGTAAACTTAATTGGCTTCCTCCTTAGCATAAGAGTTTCAAATGAACTAGGTGCGGGACGGCCTCAAGCAGCTTGTTTAGCAGTACACTGCAGTATTCTTGGTCTACAGAAGGCGTTCTTGCTGCAATGGTTTGATTTCGGTTCATAAACTGTGGGGCTACTGTTGCCACTGAGGAAGAAATGAAGTATCATATGGCACTGAGGAAGAAGTAGTGTCATATGTAGCACAAATGCTAGTCTTGCTAGCAGGATCCCACTTCTTAGATGGTATTCAATCTGTACTTTCAGGTTCCAATTGTTTGCAATACATGGAGTTCCTAGAAATTTACTTTTTTAGTTATTTGATATGTGGAAATAAATTTCAAAGACACAAATTTTGTTTGTTTCTTGATAATATACTCTCTCTGTGTGTGTTCAATTATGTAGAATGGATCGTGAATGATCGTTTTGGTTGGGGAAAATCTGTTATTATATATTGTAAGGTAATTAAATTGGAATATGGCAATGTATGTAATTGAATTGAATATATATGGCTGTGTCTTTGGTTGAATTGGATATTTGATTCAATATAGACCATGTGGGCCCTTCTTTAGGACTAGAGAATCTGGGTGTCATGGCAAATGAAAGACTTCGTTGATTTTTCCAACGAAGTAATCCTAATTTTTACAATGACTTCGTTGATTTTTCCAACGAAGTAATCCTAATTTTTTACATGACTTCGTTGAACTTTCCAGCGAAATGAGCCTAGTCTTCGTTGATTTTTCCAGCGATGTGTCCTAATATCTTGTTGATTTTTTCAGCGAAGTCATGCTAATTTTTACAATGATTTCGTTGATTTTTTCAGCGAAGTCACCCTAATGTTTTCAGCAACCAGCGAATCGCCCGAATTCTATGATTTGGGAGCAAAATCACCTTCATTTTTCAGCGAATTTGTTAGATTTTTTCAGTTCCCACAATGCACCCACCTTCACTAATTTGCACCAGAGTACCATTACACTCTGAGCATATCCTCTGTTATCAATTATCGCTTTGTGGAGGGAAGAATTTGAGAGAGGAAAATGGATTTACAAGATCTTGAGAGCCCATTGATTGGAGAAACTGTAAAGGAAGAAGGGCCTCTATTGCTTACAGGTGATATCTGTCATGTTTGTGGGTGTCATCTTGGGGAGTTATCTCTTTCTTGTGCTTCAATGGCTACTTCTTTTGCCACTGTAACTGGTCTCAGCTTGTTGGTTAGTCCCTTTTTTTTCTTTTTCCTTATATTCATTTGTCATTGCTTACTGTGCTCTTAGTGTTTGAAGAAATGCCTGTTCCATTAGTTTAAGCTTATGTTACTAAGGTGATTGGTTATTAATCTGATTGCATCCACAAACAATAAATATGCAATATSCAYCYGGCAMCACTTTTTTGAAGAGTCCGAGCAAYATATTCYMTAGCAGATGATTGGCCAAATTGCATTTSGGAACAGCTAAAYGCAGCAGCTTGATTARTTTCAATCTAATCCTTTAATAATTTCTGCTTGAACTCTTTGGTAACTCAGCCATATTCTTGAATTATGTTACCAACTCATCTGAAAGCTTAAACTATTCGGGAGAACCGATCACTTTTAGTTAAAACACAGATCACTGGTGTTTGATTTCTTCTTTGAATGTCGGATTTTTGTAGGCAAAGAAGGCAGCTGATAGGGGATAATTGACTCATTTGCCAAATGAAGAACCAATTATTAATCAGAAAATAGCAGTATGACTATTAATTTTATACTATAATTCATTGGCCCATAAATAAGAACTGTTTTATACTAAAAATAAAATCCAATCCATAAATACTATAAATAGACTCTGTAGTAACAACGTTTGAATGTCTTAAAATCTTGAATTCGTCTCTGCTAATCGTCATCAACACTTAACTTGAATAACAGAGAATTCATAAGGAAGAATATTAGAATACACAAAAGAAATAACTTTACCAGGGAGAATCCTATTGCCATTTTTCAAGAGGCAAATTCCATAGTCATCAATTCTTTTAAAAATGGATGGATCAATAAGATTTGTAGAAGCAAATTCACCACAATGTATTTGAACATCAAATACCCCATCAGCAGTTG
>JACEIK010007970.1:45185-57873 GCA_018107945.1 Datura stramonium
ATTCTGGAAATGCATATAATACGAGTTATAAGGATAGATAGATACTTCATCGCGTGACATAGATCATGAAAGAAGGGAAATTTCCTAAAATATTTCGTAGCCTCTTCGTCATAGGTGTGACGTGCCTCACACCCATGAAAAAGACTCTACTTAACGTGGCTTTCAAACACTCTAGGACACCTTAGAACCTAATGCTCTGATATGAAGTTTGTCACAACCCAAACATAGGCCTGAACCGAGACACGGAACCTAGAACCACAAATGGCTCCAAGTCGACCCATGGCATAAACATGATAACTAAAGAACATATATCAAGCGAAATTTGATAACTAAAACATGAATAAGCGGAAGTATGAATACATATGGATCATAATAGAGTCAACACTGACCAAGCTAAAATTCTACATATTTTCTACTAAGCCTCTAACATATCTGAAGAGCTGATGAGACAACCTCCCCAACTATCTCACTAGAGTATGAAACTGAAAATAACATGACTCAATACTAACTGAAGGTGCACGATGGATGAGGACTCACGACTAATGGGAAACTGAACTAAGTTGTGGGAAACTAGCTAACGACGGAACTGAGTCTGATTGTCTGAACCTATATCATGAGACAATACAACATGGAGTATATGGTCAGTACTTGAAATGTACTGAGTATGCAAGGTAAGTAAAACATGCTGAGTAAGTATAAACTAAAACCATGCACATAAATATAAATCATAAGATCATGAGAGTAAGGACTGCATGGATATCTGAAAACATGTATAGTCATAACCTGAATTTCATATCTGAATAGAATGACTGAAAGCAGAAAATTGAATCATATGGATTGCCATATCTGAAATCGTAAGTAAAAACTTATAAACTGATCATTGGGTCAAACCTGCTGAAAACATAATTTCATAAGTCATAAACATGCATAAATAGAAACATGAGGAATAATAGGGGACTAGCCTTAACCGACACCATCATGATAGAGCTTACATCATGCCCCAATTATCTCACTCAAGTGCATAGAGTCGTCCAAAGCTTGCCAAGGCAAGGAACAATATAAGGCGTGATATCACTAATGAGGAGGTTGACCATGAATATATACCTACAGTGGCACGTAGTTCTATGATCTCAGAGTTTACCTGAATGTTGGGCCTACTTGGTGCTAGACACTACTCCTAAAAACATGAACATTAGGGCTTATATAATTATCATGAAATCATACATGAAGTTCATGGGCTAGTTAAATCATAACATACTTGATCATACTTGAAATACATGACTAGCCATGAACAAAGGGTCCATGAGTCGGCAAAAATCATAAACTAGAAAATCATGAAGAACATACATGCTTGAGAAAATGATCATACTTGAAATAGACTTCATTAACCAAAATCATAGATTCATAAACGGGTCATTCATAAACTTTCGTTCATGCTAGATATCTGATCATACTTGAAATCATGAATCATTAACTTAACTTTTCATCAAATTTGAATGATTGGGTAAAAATTTTTAAAACTTGAAATCATGAATTTATAATCAAAATAGGTATGAAATATACCCATGAATCTCAAAACATGCTTTCAAACATGAAGGGAATTGACCATAAATAAATCATAGAGAATTTCATAAAAATGGGATTGAAACCCCATAAAATTATGAACTTGGTCTAGAACTTGAATTCGTGGAATTGAGGAGAATCTTGAGCATGAGAGTGAAAGGAACTCTCACTTATAGCCCTACATACCTAGGTAAGATGAATCTAAACTTATTTTTGCAAGCCCAAGAGATTCGGAGAAGAAATTGAAGAATTTAAGCTTAATCTTCAAAGGAAAACCTCAAAACTTGCATGAATGGTAGTTGAATGAATTAGGATAGGTTAAAATACCTTAATAAACATCCTTCAGAGCTTAAAATGACGTAGTTTAGGGCTTAGGAGCTTTGAAATTATGAAAACACCCTTACTAATTTCGTAAAAAATTACTCACTTCCAGAAGTAACGACTCACACCACGAGTCGTACCTCAATACCATAACTCATGGTTGGCTCTCATTGTCACCACCGATTGTGCTCAACTCATAAGTTCCCGCGAGCCACTCAATGATTCGTACCATCAAATGACAGGTCGTTGGACCCGTCCATTGCCACTTCTTGCTAATTCCTCTTCCCCCTTCATATGAGTGCAAGCCACGACGCGTTGTTCCCCACAATGAGTCGTACCATGACCTTTACCTTCCAACCCTGACACTCCAGAACAGACCAACAACCCCCTACTATGATCCGTTGTTTGCCACGACGAGTCGTACCTTCCAGGCCTGACACACAAGCAGCTTCCCAAGACTCCTAATAATGACTCATTACATGAACCCATGACTTGTACCTTGATTCATTGCTACTGAACTCCTCCTGCAAGTTTTGACCATGAATAGTTCCCAGAACTCGTCACTTCTCACCACGACTCGTACAATGAGTCAGCCTATGAAAAATTTCCCCCTTTTTCTACTGATCATATTACTACTCCTGAGGCTGGTCTTTGAAAATTTTGGGGTATTACAGTTGCGGCCACAGTATAGTTAATTTGGACAAAATTGATAATAGTTGAAGTGAAATCACTCATGAGACCTAATCCAATGATCGAGTATAGTTATCTAATAGGGATGAACTAGTCATTTGGATAAACCCTAGGTATCAGTTCTACAAGTAAGCAATTGGGAAAGATCATGAGTGTAAAACCCGAAGTAGTTATGAATCCTTGGGGACACTTCCCTAGTTATTTGTATTAACGTGATAAACAACAATCAAATTTCAACATTGTTACGTATTTTCTTTTATTAAACCCCTTTTAGGAAATAACATACTTAAAACCTTAAATACTAGCATTATTCTATATCTTGACCTTATTCCCTATGGGATCGACCCAACCTAGTTGGGTTCTTTATTGACAATGTCTCCATCATACTTTTACAATAGTGTGATATGAGAATTACCAAAAGCGACGTTGTTGCGAGGGAATACACCTTAGGATTAGAGTAATTGCTTGTGTTTGACTTTTATTTGTTATTTTCCTCATTTACATTTTTTGGTTTTTGAAACCCACAGGTTGTGACTTGGTGGATGCCAAGTACACGACGAAGCGGAAACCCCCTGATTCTATTGGATCTTGAGTTAGAGTAAGCACAACGTAGGATGGAAAAAGTTGAGTAGAGAGAGGCCCATATCGCTGAAGAAGCTCAGCAAGCTACGTTAGCTCAGCAAGCTACACTTCAGGAAGCCGAGGATGCTCATGATAAGGTAGTGAATGCTAGCCTCCATGGAAGGGGAAATAAAGGCCAAAGGTATTCTCCTCAATTCTATGATGATGATGATTCGAGTATAGATGAGGTCAGGTCAACTAGAGCCATAGTACCTCCAGCTTTGCTTGCTGGGGAAAAGTTTGATATCACTAGTACTATGATCCAGTTGGTTAATATGAAGGAGGTGTTTAGTGGTCATGCAGCTGACAGTGCTAACCTGCACCCTTGATGAATTTTGTCGGGATATGAAAGGCGTACAAGTTACCCAGTGTAAGCTAGGATGTTATAAGGTTGAGACTCTTCCAATTCTCTCTCTCTAGAGAGGCCACATTATGATTATCGGAGTTGTCCAACGACTCCATACCAATGGGAGGGAGATTAAACAAGCCTTCCTAGAAAGGTTCTTCCCTCCCTCCAGGATGCTGCAGCTAAAATACGAGATCTATAATTTCTGGCAGATGAAGACCGAGGCTCTGCATGAGACTTAGTTTAAATTTAAGAAGAAGCTGACTAAGTGCCCGAACCATAAAATTCCCAATTACAGTTTGTTGGTAATTTTTTATATGTCTTTGAACAAAAACACCAAGACTGTAGTAGATATAGTGGAAGGAGGAGCATTGATGAGTCAATCGTGGGAGCAAGCAAATGTTATTCTTGGTCGAGTGACCAAGATGAACAGGTCCTGGCACACCATAGAAGTAGAGATAGTTGTGGGTACGTATGCTATTGGTATGACTACGGAACAGTGCAACAAGGAGGAGGAGCGCGATCAAGAGCTAGCTTACATGAGTACGTACTTGGATTTGCTCATGAAGTATCTTATGAGCTATGGAGCTTAGAAGGTGAATGCAGTTGGAGTTGAGGTTTAGGAGTAGCGGTTTGAGCAGAAACATTCTAAGGAGGAGGAAAACTTCTTGGACAACTAGGTGGCGGGTTTTTGGACCAACGCCCAAGGGTCCAGACAGGACACTTTGCACCAAGGCTCTAGAAATCAAGGTTGGAGACAATATAGAGACAACTACAACAAGAATAGATACATGGATAGGAGCAGAGGTCATAAGAAAGAAGGTGAATGGAGAAAGAGTGATGGCTATTGCAATGACCGCATTGGTGTTTATGTTCCTCCTAGGGCCCCTGAGGGTGATGCTGGACCCTCGATGTTAGAGAGTATAATCGCCGAGCTGCAAAAAAGGGCCAAATCAACTAATGAGCAACTGAAATATATTAGGGGTGACAAATCTAGCATGTTCCAAAAGGTCGAATCCTATGCTACAGCAATAAAGCAGATTGAGCAGCGCTTGGTCATATGTCTGCATCCCTAAAGAAGAGGCAAAAGGGGACACTTCCTAGCACGCAATCCAAAATCCAAAGAATGACAGTCATTGTATGGCAGTGATGACTAGGGATGGAAAGATGACTAGTTGTAGTTGAAATGGAAAGACTGAAGGAGATCAAGCTTAATGAGGATGATGAGGTTACTAACCCAGAGCTTGCAGGTGAGGCTGAGTTGAGTAGGACTTCAATTGATGCAAAGGGATCTGGAGTTGATAAAGGGAAGGAACAAGGGGCCACACAAGTGTATAGGGTTATCCCTCGACCATCGCCACCATTCCTGCAGAGAATGAAGAAGAAGGCGGAAGATGGTAAGTTTCAGAAATTTCTCTCTATACTAAAATAGTTGTCTGTCAACAAACCATTGGTCGAGGCATTGGAGCAGATGCCCGGATATGCCAAATTTATGAAGGACCTTGTGACTAGGAAAGAGGTTCGTGAGCTATGAGCCAGTTGGTAATTTTCATCATTGCAGTTCCATAGCTTCACGGGTCCTTTCCCGAAGATGGAGGATCCAGGTGCCTTCACCATTCCTTGTATGATTAGTTAATTTGAGTTTGCAAAGGCACTATGTGATTTAGGAGCAAGCGTCGACTTGATGCCGTTATCTCTATTCAAATAGTTAGGATTTGGAGCCCCCATACTGATGATAATGCCTCTATTGATGGTTGAACGCACAGTTAAAAAGCCAGTGTAGATCCTAGTTGATGTGCTAGTGAAGTTGGATCGGTTTATCTTCTCAACGGACTTTGTGATCTTGGATTGCGAGGTTGATTTTGAGGTCCCTATTATTTTGGGGTAACCATTCCACACCACTAGGATAGATCTGGTAGATGTCGAGGATGGCCAACTGAAATTCAGATTGATCAAGGAGGAGGTCACCTTTAATATTTGCTGGTTAATGAAGAAACCCAATGAGTGCAGGGTTGTATCAACAATCGAGGATGATTTTGATTCTCTCGACGAATTAATGAGTAGTCAAAAGACTTGCGTCGTGCTGTGATGTTAAATCAACCGCTTATTGGGAGGCAACCCATGAGGTGGTTTGGTGAAGTCTGAGTAACCAAACCACCTACGTCATGCCGCAATGTTAAATCAAGTGATTCTTGGGAGGCAACCCAAGAATCTTAACTTATGTGTGTTCAGTGTGCAGGTGAAACAAATGGTGGGTAAAAAAATTGCAAAACAGACCTATATTACGAGTCATAGTACGAATCATAAGAGGATTGTACAGCTCGTAGTACCGTCCCTAGTGAAAAGTAGAAATATGAGTTCATGTTACCATTGGTCATTACGAATCGTACCGACATTGTACGAGTCATAATACCCACTATAATGGTGAACCATTCTAAGTGCAAAAGTGTAGAAACTAATGACTTACGAGACATTATAAGACTCATATCCTCATGGTACAATTTGTATCACGTACTGGTACGTCTCTAGGTAAGTTCCTACAAGTCTTATCCTACAAGTCCAAGGGTCGAGTCATAGGTCAACCTATGACTCGTGGTATGATTTTGGTAGGATAAAGCAATGAAATTGACCCGACTCGACCCGAATTTTTAAAAAACTTCCCTAACCTATTTAAATCAAAATATTTCAGACTTCAACTCCCATGCAAACATAAATTCAACCCACTATTATTTCCCACAACCCTCACACCCGTAACACAAGCTCAAATTTGCTTAAGCTCAAAACTAAATTCTTACACCAAAAAAAAAAGCAAGCTTAAAGTCGAGCAAGAAATTGAAAAGAATCAAGTGAATGTGTTTAATTTAAAAATTCTTGCTATGTGTAAACTGAAGGAACACTTTGATTCCTTAAATCTCATGAAAATGGGGAAAAGGAAGGTGATCAGTAGCTTGTTGTGCTAATGTATTGAATGGTAAGAAATTCAAAAGGCTCAAACATTAAAAACTTGATTAAAGTAAATGAGTTACGGGGTGTGAATCATGTTGGGAGTTAGATGGGTAGGTCAAAATTGACAAAGTTTACATAACCAGCCTAGGTAAATCTGAGTACCCAGTTCAAAAAAATTGTTTTCCTGAATAACTGACACTGCCCACGTGAGGATCGGCTTCACGAGCTTTCTCACGACTCGTGGTTCGAAATAACGACATAGGAGGGCTTGCTGGGATTGTCCAAAGACTATTTCAATTAAAAGAAATGATATGGATCCTTGTATGACCCGTGGTATTTTACTACGAGTTGTACCTAGTGAACATACCAAGATTTTGAAAGGGTGAAAGTTCAAAAGTAACAGTACGACCCTTTGTATGACTCGTAGGATCTAATCACAGTCCATAACTTGAGTCGTACAAAAATATAGAATGTCAGAATTCTAGGGAAATCCTCATATGACTCCTAATACAAACCGTACCAACATAGTACGGGTTGTACCATGGAGTCATACCAGAATAACTAAGTGTTATGAGTCTTGAGTAGGAATCGTACCACCAAGGTACGACCCATACTGTAGACTCATGGAAAATTTCAGAGGACATTTTTTGTGCTTTCTTTTTCTGAGAGCATACATACTAACCCTTTTTCTCCACAGGTACAATGACGTTCAAAAGGAAATCAATCAAGAAGGCCCAAGACAAGAGGGCTAAGGCTTAAATTGCTGCTCTAATGGGCACTGAGAGATGAGCCCTCCGACTCCGGCCAAGCAAGAGACCCCCTTAGTGGTTTGATGGAGGAATACCAAGTGGATAGAACTAACACTGATAAGCCATGGACCACTATGGAATAGGCCAAGGTTCAGGCTAAAGCGACATCTGCTACTCCAGCAGCTGCTCCCCAGTCTAATAAGGGAGTAGGTTATTAGACCCAGGAGTCCGGTAATGGCTCAAATGCTGAGGAGGGGTCTGAGGAGGCCCAGTCAGGAGATGGTAATGATAAGGATGGGTCCAAGGAATAAGCTACTGAGAAAGAAGCTGAGCAGACTCTGCCCTGAGAGAGCCGGACTATGAGGTGGCATGTACCCGATGCTCAAGAGATCTACGACAGGGTCTTGCTCTCACCTCCAAGCAGTATCCTAGGTAGAGTGTTTAGGAGGAACCACAGATTCTCACTAGTGCACTGAATAAGGTTGAGGAAATGAAGTGGATCTTCAAATTCTATGGATTCTATTGGATGGGTCAAACTCCCGAAAAGTATAATGTCGAGATAGTTTGGGAGTTCTATGCAAACTATTTGGCAATGATGGAGCAGAAAGAAAAACCTAGGCAGAAGTTGAAGGAATAAACTAAGTTAGACAGTTTCATGGTCCAGGGATGCATGGTTGACATATCCAAGCGAACTATTGCTCAGATGTTATATAGGCCACAGTTTAGAGCTCCGGATGCCACAACTGAGTTCGATTAGAAGGTAGAAGCTCTGGAAAAGGTAAAGCAACTAGGTTTTGAGGAACGACAAAGCCAAGTGAATGGCTAGTTGGGGTCATAACAGAGGATAAGGAGGAGGTAGAGTGGGTTACCAGTGGTTGGCAGGTCACAAAAGTCTCGCTGAACTTTATAGCGAAGCCTGTTGCACAATGGTTTGCCACAGGTTGGCGCCAAAGGTCAATGATAACACCCTCAGTTCAGATAGAGCAGCTTTCGTGGCGTGTTTCATGTTGAGCTACGCCATCAACATTCCGAGGGTAATAGTAGAAGAGATCCGAGACCGGGGTATGGAGTTGAGCACTATCATATCATTCTTGAGTCTCGTGTATAGATTTTGCATGGAGGCAGGTGTTAGGGTGATCCGAGAGATAGATCTCCAGATTAGAGGCCACAAGACTATCAACATAGCCCTTATACGTGACGAGATGAACCCGATGAGCCGAGTTAGACTACCTACTGTAGTCCCACCACCACATTCATTCGGGGGCGAGCATATTGATTCCCCTGCTTCAATAGAGCATGGACAGATACCGGCTATAAAGACTGGCCACATAGATGAATCTCCAAGTACCTCTTTAATAACGTCCAAATTTAATCCTCTCAACGAGAGAGTGTTAATGGTCATTGGAAAAACAAATATACCAGATGAGTGTTGGGGTCAAATCCCACAAGGAATAGTAGTTGATCACACAAGAGTTGTTTATTAAATTGAAGTAACTTGCATCAATATTTTAACAACAATAAAGTTAAAATTATGGAAATCACAACTTGTCAATTGAACTACAAATTTGCTTACGAAAACAGGTACAAAGTGTAGAAAATACAAAAGGAGAGACTACTAGGGGTGTGATATTATCGGGGCATCATCGGATTGGGATTATTAACAGCTCTTAGCATTACTCAATAGTATAATTAGTTGTGGATGAGGTGGAACCTTACATTTTTCAACCAATTAGGTGCCTTATACCTCGGGTTTTCTCAAACCCCAAAGTCCTTTTCACAACAACCACATCAACTTTGGTAAGAATCAATTATTTGTAGCTTTGATTCTCAATGGGTGTGTGACAATGGGTTTTGACTATCTCTAGCCAAACCCCACATGATCAACACCCATTACCCACCAATGTTTCATCACTCATACTCTAAATTTCTTTTTCAAGTAAAATTAGAGTAAGTAAATACAACCCACATTTGCAACTGAATATTTAGATTAAAACTCAGATGAAACACTAGAATTATACTAATTTAGTAAATCTAAGATCATTAAATAATATTCAATCCAAATCAACCCCAATCATTAACATACTCCTAGCAAGGAATTTAGCTACTCATGTAAGTAGAAGAAGACATTACATTAAGGAATAATTCAATATCCATCCAATGAAATGAGTAAGAAAATTCAAGCACAAGGTTCTGGTCTCCAATGGAGTTTTTCTACCTTTTCAAAGAAGAAGATGAAGCTTTCTCTCTCTACAATTCAATTCTCCAACTTCTCTTTACTTTCTATTCAATATTTATACAATGGAATAATGATGCGGAATAGAAGGTCCAATTCTCTTTTTAAAAACTACAAAAGTAGGGTACAAAATGCTCCTCTTTTTTTTGAAATGAATGTGTTTGCCCTTTTCTGACGGACCTCACTTACGAGTCACCAGCGGTTCACCAGTGCTGATCCGCGGTCTGCTGGTCTATTACATTCGGGTGCTAGTGGATTCTAGATAAATTCAGCATTGGCACCAGCAGTTCATCAGTGTTGATCGGCGGTCTACCGAGAGCCATTCTTCTTCAGCCCAATAGGTATCTGCGATTGACCGACATTTCGTCGGTGTCCTCTAGTGGAGAGCCACTCCTCATCTCAATTTTCATGCTTTTTTCTCCATTTCATGCTTTCTCTACACAAGTTAAATACCTGCAAAGATCAAGGAGAAAGAGCATAAATTCCACCTAATTGACTTGAAAACGAAACAAAAATTCATGTCTAAGAGCCTAATGAGTTGGTAAATTACCAACTCATCAAACCCCCAAACTTGAATCCACTTCTTTTCCTCAAGTAATGCAATTTTTTATAGCTGAGCAAATGAACATCATGATATACCATATGATTCTATGAACCAAGGACCACTGAACCTAGACAATCCAAAAATTGCTCACCAACTCAAGGAAAAGAGAAGAGACTCCCCAAAACGTGTTGCAAAAGTTTCAAGAGGTAACCACAATAAATAAGCATAATTCCCAAATGTTTTCATTCTTCAAAATAAGGGCATGATTTATCAAAACAAGCACACATAGAATCTCAAATCATTACAAATTCACATTCATAGCTTGCCTTGAAGCTCACAACACTAATGTCCCAATCACTTCTTCACACCAATGCACGCATGTTCTCCAGGGGGGTGATGCCACTGACAAAATGAGAGAATCACTTTTTATCATCAAGAAATGAACACACAAGGTACTAAAGAATAAGACCCATAGGATTTCCCTTTGTGTAACTCGCCACTAATGTAGAGTTGCTACACTAAAAATCAGTTAGGCCTTGGGGGTCATAATGAAAGATAGAGGTTAAGATAAAATAAACAACGAGTTTTAGTGGTTAGAACCTCGCTAATGCCTTTTTGTGAATATTTTTAACACCCCATCACACTATTGAGATCATTCCACCTTATATATTTTTGCTCATCATCTTCATCTTTTGTTTAATAAGAGCCACTCTTATTACACCTTTGGATTCCATACTGTGCCTCATCTAAGCAAGAGGTAACACCTTTCGCTATTCTTTCTCTTTTAAATGATTCACGGTTTTTGTACCAACCAATTCATTCATTTTAATCATAATTTGGTGCTACCTCATATTGAAGCTATCACATTTCTCCCCTTCCTTGTGAACCCCCAAACTTAGGCTTTTGCCTTATTTTCACACATATCCTTATCTCTCCCTATTTCTAGGGATTGAAGCCATATTTTTCATTCTTTCACCACTTAGCAACTAGGGAGGATGGGTGCCAAAGACAGGGATTAGAAAGGGTCATTTGGCTTGTAATGTGATTTCCAATAAAATGGTCAAAGGCTCAATATTGGATAGCAAAGGAAGATGTTTAAGGAGGTCATTTTGGGTGAAGTAACTAGCAATAGAAAGGCTAAAATCATGTTCTAAGTGTAACTATATGTAGGATTTCTCCTTGAATCACACTTAGGACAAGTTCTAGACAAACATATATATATGCATGAAAATCATTCAATCAGCCTCACCACACGAGGCATCACACTCTAAGGAGTTCACACATCACATCACCACAACCAGATTACAATTTTGAAACAATTGAGCATGTGAATCAAAAACCAAACAAGGAGTGCGCAATATATGACAAGACAGTGCTACATTTTCCATTTCAAATGCCCAATTTCTTCAAAATTCATTTTTTTTCATGGCACAAAAAAAATGTTGGTGGTACCCCTCAAAAACAATTTCAACAAGACTAAAAAACATGACATTTTTACTTAAGAAAGTCGTCTTATAATCTATCATTGGGAAATGTCACTCGGTTCAATAATAGAAAAGGAAAAGAACAAGAAATTGCTCCTCGGAAAAGAAACATGGTATAAATGAAAGCTCTCAGAGTTTATTCACTAACTACTACTTATAAAGGAAAAATCAAACTTGGGTCATGAAATATTTGGCTGTTTAAACAAGGACCCAATAATAGGCACTAAAATTAAAGAACAAATTTTTCATTTCGTCCATCCTAAGCCCGACAAAGGCTCAACAACCATTCAACAATTATCAAAACAACAACCCAATAAAGGAAACATCAATCATCATCAATAACAGCTCGACCAGGGCATCCTAAGCCTGACAAAGGGTCATAAACCATCAGAATTAAAAAATAAAATCCCGAAAAGGGCAACATCAACATCACTAATAATGATCACAAAAGAGATACACTCATCCCACCCCCAACTAAAATAGTACATTGTCCCAGATGTATGCATACAAAACAAGTGAGGATAAGAACTCCTGAAGTGGTAACTCATCATCATAATCATCATCCTCGGCCTCAACATCCCCATCGTGGCTATCATCTCCCATATTTTCCTAATCATCCTCTAAGCCCTCGAATAAGTCATTTATGGGGCCTGACGTTGTAGAAGGGGCAGCCGCAGCTGCATCAAGCGCGCTTATGTCAGGCACCTCCAATGACGTCTAACTTTTCCATTACCTTACTTCAGCCTGGAGATAAGTGATAGCCCCCTCCACAACATCCACACATGAGCATAACTTGCTCAATCTATCATATATTAACTTCATCTACTTTTTCACCGACTTAGCAATCAGGGCAGGGAGACTTTTAGCCAATTTTTTAAGCTGGCACTCATGGGAGTGTGTCATCTCCGCGAGTTTATAGAGGCTACTTAGTTGAGAAGATGTGGGAGGAGGTGAGGCTCCCCTAGTAGGTGCTTCTTCGGAAGCCTGGCCTGATGCATTAGGATGTGGCATATTGAGATCGGAGGCCATGGGGGCCTGCTCTAATTTGTGAGAGATGGACTCCTCGGGGACATCAAAGGCTTGAATCCGCTTTCACTTGCTCTTGGGAGAATCTAGGTCCCTTCTTATATCCACAATGATCATACTAGTAGTAGAGTTGGGGGCCTCATCTGGGAAAAGTGGCACTCCTGC
>JACEIK010007971.1:42529-65654 GCA_018107945.1 Datura stramonium
GCTTTAGACAGAAACATTGTTCTTATTTTTTAAATTATATTTTTCGTCCAAGTAAGACGTTAACGAATTTAAAATAAATGTATGAAGTTAGCGATGTAAATGGAACGGGACGGCGAAGGGCGCCCTATTGCCATCCCTATATGAAGCGTTGGAGTCCTCTTATGCATCTTATAAAATAAAAATCAAAAGATTAATTAACTATATGTTACTCTTATCTGCGCCGTAAATATAAGTAAAGTCTATTTCAATTCACACTCATAACATAAGTACAAATAAGTCGTTAAAACATACTATATCGAATTATTATTTTTTCATTTCAATTTATATGATAATGTTCAGATTAAAGAATGAAATAAGTCGTTTTATTATCATAACTTTTTCATATATTCTTTAAATATTTTAAATTATTAATTACTGTGACTTATGATTTTTTTTAAGTAACTTCAATATATGATGACTTATGATTATCAGTTTCTTCCAGAGGCAATTCACCCAAGAAAATCAACATACTGATTGGAGCATTCTGAACTGCATCTCCAATAAAATCAACTGAGAAGACAACTGCTACCTCACAGCCCTTCCAATTATGGAGGAACTTAAATAGGTGGTTTTCTCTATGAGTAGTAAATTCTGCCCCTAGACCAGATGGTCTCTCAGGTAAGTTTTACCATACTTGTTGGGATATCATTGCGAGTGATTTGTTTAATATGGCCTTAGATTTCTTTCATGGTAATAATATGCCTAGATCATTTACTCACTCTTGCCTTGATCCTAAAACTAATAGTCCTAAACTTTTTGATGAGTTTAGACCTATTAGCTTAAGCAATTTTCTAGTAAAATTGTTTCTAAACTTCTTAATGGGAGGTTGGCTAAGCTCATGAATAAAATCATTTCTCGAATCAAACGGGTTTCATCAAGGTAGAACCTATCCTTTGAGATGTTATGCTCACTCAGAACTTGTTCATAACATTAATAAAAATAATCATGGCAAAGGTAATGTAGTGCTTAAACTGGATATGGCTAGGGCTTTTGATGAGAGTATCACGGACCTATCTTTGCCAAGTCATGAAATGTTTGGTTTTGCTGAGAATTGGATTAATATGATCGAGACTCATGTCTAATAATTGGTACTCCATCAGCATCAATGGCACAAGGCATGACTTTTTCAACTCTAGCGAGAGACGTTAAGCAAGGTGATCCCTCTCTCCTTCTATCTTTGCTATTATTTCTGGAGTATCTATTCTCATGGGTCAACTTATTGGAAATGATTTATTCTTATGCATTGAATAGAAATTCTCCTACCATCACTCACTTTACTATGCGTGATGCCATTTATTCTCCTCGGGAGACCATGATTCTCTTAAAGCCATGATGCATAAACTCTCCACTTATGAAGCTATTTTTGTGGAAAATCAATAAAAAGCCAAATCTTGCATCTACATTAGCTCCAATTTTAATTATAGTCTATTGAAGACATCATCATCATCACAGGTTTTAAAAACACTGTTATCTTCTATTATATCTTGGGCATTAATCTATAAAGCCAAAAGAAAATCGGTCTCTTCCACGGATATGGTTGCTAAAATCACCAATAAAATTCAAGATTGGCAAGGAAAGATGCTCTCTATTGGTGGTAAAGCCACTACAGTTAATTTTGTTTTACAATTTATTCCCATTCATCTTCTCTCTATATTTGCCTATTACTTGTATTACCAAATTGAGATGGTTTTTGCTATTCTTTTGGGGGAGAAAACAATGGAAAAAATAAATATCATTGGAAATCTTGGACTAATTTGTACTTTCCTATTATGAAGGTAGTGTAGGTTTTAGATCCTTGGAGGGTATTTGCAAGACCTTTAACTTTTTTGCTAAATTGTGGTGGAACTTTAGATAGAAAAAAATAAAATTCTTTCTTATTTAAGTATTGCAAAAAGTCCACACGATTCTTGGCAAGAAAAACTACCTCCAATCTCACTCGTGGAGAAGATGCTTGAGATCAAGCTCCATTGAAAGCCATAATTTTGGAAGGTTGGAGCGGGTGACATCTCTTTTTGGTGGGACAAGCTGGGTACAGTCCTGTCCTCTAGCCAAAGTTAGTTAATCATTACCCCGAGATCCTCGAATAAAGATTTTGACTTTTCTACTTTGATAGGTGGGATGTTACTCGGATGCAATAACTTCTTCCCATTGGTCATTCTCTGTACGGGCTCAATAATAACAGGAATGACAATGACTTAGCCATTTGGACACCTGCTCATTTTGGTAGATTCAGCTGCGTGCAGGAACATCTTGAAAATAAAAATGCATTACTCACTGGTACCAGATTTGGCACAAGATCCCTTTCAAGGTGTCACTCTTCGTGCTTAGACTTGTATTGAGCAAACTCACCTGATGTGGTTATGAAGAAATTTCATATTCATGGTCCCTCCACACAGTAGCTATTGCATTCTTAAGCACAAATGTTTACCATCTTTTCCTCAGGAAACTTGGCTACTAAAGTAAAATTTTGCATAAATCATGTGGAATTAGGGTCAATAATGACAATCATAAATATAATATTATGCAATGGTGGATCATGAAGCCCAAAAATGATATACATTCTGTCCTGCTCCAATGCTTACCAACAATTATTTGTTAGATTTGGAAGAGCGGTTGTGCCTCTGATTTGAGGACCTTTAAGATTGCTCCACAGGCTGGTGATTAAGAAAATCAACCGGCTTATGTCTCTTATTTTAAATGTTGAATATTCTTATTTGAATGCTAATAAGTCTTGAATAGATCTTTGCTATGCTATTGAAAATTGCGGGTCAAATCTACGTCAAAGTGATGGTTACTTGGCTCAAACCCAACGCAACTTATTTAAGAAACTAAATGGAGACAAAGTACGCTTAAGACGCGAGGTAGAAGAGTGGTATCTTAGAGATCACAAGGGGACATGATCTTGGCATATGTAAATTTTTATGCCCAAAATAGCAGCAACTATATCCGAAGCGGAAGCTATATTCTGAATAAAGTGATGTTCTGGAACCTAGCCCATCTTGGTTGAATCGATTCCATGATGACAATCCAAATGATCAACGGAAATTCACACTTCTTGGCAGAGTGAGGTTATCAGATATGAAATCACACTAACTCAAGAAACTTTCATTTTCAACACGCCTCAGAAGAAAACATGGTGGTGACAAGTGACCAATTGGGAGAAATTTGTTATTCAATCAAGCAATCTCTGCCAAGACAAGTTAAAGCTCTATTGAAGAATGACAAAAGACGGACTCAGGAGTTTTCGTATTAGACATGATAAAGGGCAATACATTTTTATTAAAGGATTGTGTATGTTTCATGATAACTTTGACATATACTCCTATGCTACGTTCTCTAATATCGGTAGTTTCTTCATGGCGATGAACTTTTCATTTTAAATGAGGCCAGGAGAGTGGCCAAAAAGCCACCTCTTGTAATCCTCTATAAATTCGGTGATATTGATAGGTTGAGGTCTATGCCTAACCCCCACCATTAGGTATTTTGAATAAACCTAGGACACGCGCTTTAAAATATATTAGTGGAATATGAGTTTATTGAGTAGGTCATATATTATGAGCCTCTTTCCCCTTCTATATATTTTGTGATATTTTTAAAAAATCTGAATAACTTCAACTTTATTATTATTTTATTGTTATTAGTATTGATACGATATTGGCTGTCTTAATTTTGATCATATGAAAGCAATGATCATTCACAGATCTTTTTCTCCACCCATGCACATTTTTATCAAGAAAATAAAAGATATGGTTAATTAACAGTTGTGTGCTTGCTGACATGTGTTTCTTTCAGCAGGCAATTAATCGAAAAATACACCATAAATATAAGGTTAATTTTTTAAAACTATATATAATAAATGGTAAGTATATTCTTGATGAAAATTTTGTCTTCATACGCTGTCGATAAGTATCTTATGCTATCGCGAAATCATTAATGATTCTTCTGCGATGAGTTTAATTTCTCGAGGCTGTGTAGTATGAGCCTACGATATAGTCTAAATTCTTATTGCTCGAGAGGAGTGAATCAACAAATGCATATATTAGGACGGATGTGAATAGTGTGAGGTATTATTATAACATTCATCTATAAAAAGAAAAGAGATATCTCTAACATTCCTCAAATTAAAGATAATAATAATAATAGTAGCAATAATAACAATAATAGATTCAGTGTATCTAGTAAGTAGTAGGTTGTATGCAAATCTTATTCTTATCTTTGTGGGATAGAGAGATTGTAGGCTCTCAACTAAAAAAATTATTCTTGAAGGCGGGATTGCGAAAAATATGACAACAAAAAAGCAAGATATATATAAAAGTAAATAAAAGCAACAAAAAGTAACATACATTGAGAAATAAGAATTCAAAAGCGTGGCTATTAAGTAATACATACCGGAGTACTAATAAGGAGAAGAGGAGAGGAGGCTGGTCCCTAACTCTCCCACATAAAATGCAATAGCGATTCATTATCTATATTAACCTTCTACACTAATTCTCGACTTTTAAATTTTTCTATCTAAGGATCAGCCAAAAGAAAACTAGAAAAGTTCAATTCAAAATCCAACTAAAATCTTTTCTCCAATAAATTTCATCATTACTAAAATAGAACCCATCTTCTTTCACCAACCAAAAACATTCTCTCGTAGGGCTACATCTTTGTGTGTCCCTTCTTCTTTGAAAGGCTTGAAAGCTCCTCTTTTTCTATCAAATTTCACGGTACACAAAAAATTATTGTGTCATCTTCCAAGAAAGTCGTTTTCACACTCCTTCGCTCGCCAGCGTTCTTGCAAGCGCGACCCCACCCCATGCTCCAGTGTTGTCGTCACCCGAGATGCACAGGCGATTAATGGCATAGATGAATTATTTGTGAAGCCATTGATAATGTGAATGTTGTAAACATTTCCAAAGTATTCATCTGGTTTCTTGATTGAAATTAGTGCTATTATATAAGAAGCAAGGCCTAGTATAAAGAGGAACATGCTACATCTCCTCATCTAATTTTCTTGTGTCATAACTTATAACTTGATTGTTCTACTTCTTTTTCAAAGGGAGAAATTGGCTATATATATATATATATATGGACAAGTGGCTTAGTTCCATGATATGAAGTTTGATTAATTGTAATTAGTGGTATTTATTAATGTTGATACCTTTTTTAAAACATGGGAGAAGTTAGCCACTTTGAAACAAAAATAAAAAATAAAAAGGTTAGTAGACATGGTAAGTGACAGTAAGTCGATAAGATTTAGGAGAGTCTAGTATTAATCTTTTTTTATTTTTTAATTTCAGATAAGAATATGACTGATGTGGCAGTCCAATTGACATTGAATCTTTATTTGGTAAAAATTTTGAGATCTTCATTGTGATTTCACTCGATCCTTATTTGGTAAATTCTCGATTAGGAGTAATAAAACTAGTTTATGAAAAATTAATTCGTCAAGATATTCGACGATAGAAGCATGATTAGAGATACATGAACCTAAGAACAACTAAAATTCCAATAACATTTATATTGATTTTTTTTTTCTGGACATTCATAATTATAGATAATCCATGAACGTGTTGGTATATATAGATGCTTCCTATCGAATTATTTTAACTCTCAGAATTCAAATTCATAACTTTAATTGAGATCGATGGTAATAATGATGAGTAGAATCAATCAATAAAATCACCAAGCTTATTTCCACCATGACTATGAATAATTATGTGACATGCAATTGCGTTATCTCCTTCGATAACTATTGGAATATGCATACTATAAACATATTCGAAAAGTCAAAATTGTAACGATACAATGTCTAAACTAATGTACATAATAAAGATAATATTATACCATAAAAGATTGTGATGGAATTAAACCTAATTCCTTAATCATTAATTAGAAATCTTAAAATCAAGTTCGAAAATTAAGAAAAAAAAATATGGCTCCAAATTAATAGAATTAGTAAATTTCAAATACTCTCTATTGTATGTAAAAAGTAAAAATATAATTGTCGAGCCTTTATATTGAAAGGAAATAGCATCTCTCTCTGTATATATTTATATATATCTTTTCTGCATCAGAATTAATCTACTCAATTTTTTTGGCCTAGCAAGACTTTGAGTGCAATTAGGTTAGGTTACCATCTCCAAAGAACTCTTTGCCATCTTAGTCTCCGATCTTTGACGAACTCCCTAAAGCTATGCCTTCCTCTGATGAAAATGACTAGTGAGTTTCTTTTTTCATTTTCTATCCTCCGTATCATTGCAATTGTTAGGGTTTATATTCTCATAGTTCGAAATCAGTTCATGTGACATTCTTCGCATGACATCCAAGCGCAATTAGGTTAGATTACCAAGTTGGGGCAGATTGTTTCAGTAGTTGATGGTGTTTGTCCTGAAATGGGTGGCGTGGAGAAAATTAATGAGGAAACATTGTACGGCTGAGCCAACCTCGGCTGCTCATCCATTTCTTTGTTGTTGTCGCCGTCGCCATCACTCTAATGTGTTGCAGTGGGCGGAGGAGAGCAGTAAATGGGAGTTCATGGTCATCTATAAATCAAAGTGGGAGTAGTGGAGCATTTTCTTTGTTGTATGCTTGGAGGAAGAGAATTGACATCAATTTGATCTTTTGTTCCTCCACTCATATTATCTGTAGGTATTAAATTATACTAACAGAAACCTTAATTTCATTATTTTCTGAATACTTGAAAATATTCACTAGTAGTCCATGGAAAAACTTTGATTTTACCTGTCTATTTTGTTCCCACAATTGAATTGGTTCTTATCAAGTCATTAAGAACAGTTTCTATTGTACTCTCACTGACAAATTCAAGTACAAACCTTGGAAGAACAATCATTGTTGGAGAAGAAAACAAGGCACTAACTAAATCCACACGCCCAAGAGTGCAAGTGAGTGAGACAGAAGTCAAGTATTTATATGTTTCCTTAATAACAATAAAAATTCTTGATACCTATCTGCCAGTCTCCAAAGTTCATCGGAGTGTCAGATGACATGATACAAATAGACCTCAAACCTATATAATACTACTTCAAATCTCTTAGATAAGTATATTTCATTGGTGTATAACTTCATTCATTAGTTTTTCTTTGTGTAACAGGAGTCTCTAGTGGTTCAATTTATTATCACAGATTAGCTCATACAATTTTCTTACTCTGCTTTCTTTTTGTTTTGTTGTTGTTTTTGGTTCTTTTGGGACTGAAATCGTTGTTACTAATGAAATTCAAATAGTGCACCCTCAATAAATACCGCAAGCATTTATCAAATTATATTTTTATGGTTAATACATTGGTAGCAAAGGGTAATATGTCACTAAGTTTAGACTCTGGAAAGAAGCTTTAAATGGGAGCTCTCTCTCTCTCCCTCAAGAATTCCATGTATTTTAGGTAGATTTTTTTCAGTCACTCACCGGAGTGCTTCATCTTTGTAAGTTACGCTTTGATGTTAGATGTTTTCTGTGTATAAATGGAGTCATCCAAAGCTTTGATGTTTCTCTATCTGTTTTTCCTTCCCCTTATAATCAGTCTCGAGCTTTGGATTCACTTTCACATTCTTTTAGTTCTTAGAAGTACTTCATCTCAGGTAAATCTGCGTTATATTTCATTATTACATGCACAACAATGTTTGACTTGGAACAAAGCTGCAATACAAGCAGTAATGGTAGCCTAACACCTTTTTTGAGGGTGTAGAGGCTTCTATAATGTACCTTCAAAGCTGTAGAAAACTTGGTAACAGTGGAACTTCTCCTTGCTTTCTAGTCTATTAATTTGTTAAGAATGAGTATTACTATGACTAACTTTATTGGTAATCCTGAACCAATTATATTAGTTATCTGCAGCTTAAGCCTGTCGTGGAGAAAATTGAAAGCAGAACACCTAGATAACCAATTATCTTAGTTATCTGCAGCTTAAGCCTATCAAGAAGGCCACAAACTCTAATGCGAGCAGCGCCTTTCCTTGGTGAGCAGTGAGCTACTTCTTTTACTTATAAAGCTACTCTTTTGTTATCAACAAAAAAGAGGAAGGAGAATTGTATATTCTACTTTTTTTCTAGTTATATTTTTCTTCTCCTCCCTTTAGTCAGTCTCACCTCTGTTTCATTTAATGTAGATAAGAGCAATAGGGCAATTGAATTTTTCAGGAAACAAGCAGTACTTTTTAAACTAGATCTGAATGTGAATACTTAATGCAGATACATTTAAATGACTTGACTGCTGTGTTTTGCATTATTTTGCACCGGAGAATGGTATGATGATTACATTTTGCCTAAAATTTACTATTAGAAAAGAAAAGCACATCCTTTGTAGCGGATAACCTCGACCCTTTTATACAACTGAACGTTGTACTGCTACTCTTGATATTCATATGGGCAATACATATTCAATTTCTATGTTTGGTGTCGGTCAACTTTGTTCTTATTTCATTCCTCGCATATTGGTCCTTTTAGATCCTGATTTGTATCCTTCTCAAGTGTTAGTTGTAGATGATTAGTTGATTTTTCTACCTTAGACACAATTTTATCTGTTTGCATTTAGAATGGTATATTTACTTGCTAGCTATCCCGTAAAAGAAAGTTTGCTTGCCATAAAACTAGAACTTCTTGCTCTTGCTCTTACTCTATCATATTTGCTGTAACTATATTTGATATTCATCTTATTTTATCATCTCAGGTCGTACGCTATGATGTTTAGGATTTGACATACTTATGGAAGACTTTATTGTCATCAAGAATTAGAGAAATATTAACAAGTTAATTGTTATTTGTATTATGGATATGACTGTTAGAATCCAAATAAGATTAGCTTTTTAGGATGAGATAGTGTAATTTTTTTCTCTAATGTTGTTGACATTAAGATAATAGTGTAATAATTTTTATTTTGTATATTGTGATTTTAATGCTTAGCACAAATTTTTAATATTAGATATTTACCAATCTGTGGGCTATTTTACTGCCAATAAGTGTGTTATTAATGTCAATGCAAGATACAAATTGTAGGTTGCTTTGAAGGTAGCCATTATTATTGCCACTAAAAATGTCATTAAAATTGAGGCTTTTTAACGGCAATAGTTAATATCTTTACCAGCACTCTTTATAATTGCTGCTAAAGCCTTTAGCGACATTGGATTCGTAGTAATTAATTGTTTACTAGTACAAAGCCGTTAAAATGCATATTTATTGCCGCTAAGCTTTATTATTGTAGTGATATACAAGTAAAAAAGTACTTTTTATGAATATATATTAAATTCTGAACATTGTTATAATAATTCTTGACTTCAACACTACAAAGAAAATGTAAAAAATATAGATAAACTTAATAGGTGAACATCTAAATGATTTATATTTTTAAAACTTATATTAAATAAAAACAAATATTAGGACCTTAATTAACCTCAAAAACAACGAATAACTCTCTCTCTGTTTTTCTCATCCAATTAATACATGAAATATTGACCTAGGTATGTAGGTCTCTAATTAAGACCAATCAAAATGCAACTCACAATGATCATCAAGGAGAAAACAAACTCCATCATCTTGTACCTCAAATCCACAAGCATTCCTTCACAATTACCTACATCTCTGCTCAAATCAAACAACTTGAATTTCCATGCTTGTTCCACTTGGAATATGCGTGTAATATCACACACAATTGTATTATCTCCTCTTGGTACGAGTTGCTGTAATCTTGATACTACAAGCATCATTGAATCTCATTGGGTGAGATCCAGCACTTTCCTCAGAAATACAATTTGTATCCAATAAATGTGGAGATTTATTGGAAAGATTAACAAAGAAAATTATCTGCCAAGTCAATGAAATTGTAAAGAAAAAGACTAAGTATGAATATATTAGATATTAATTGAAAAGACATGATGAACTTCTTCTTTTTTTGTGTTTAGTTTTATTTTTTTTCTTGTGTTAATAGAGACTCTATTTATAATGTTAGGTAGAGTAATTATAATGACAGCTCATATCAAATGATTTTATTCTTTATTTGTGTTGTAAAATATATTTAATATCCAAATTTAGAATTGTAATAATCGACATGTGAAAATGTAAAAAACTTTTTGTAACAATATTACACGTATCTAGAATAAATTAATTTTATTTCTAGAAAAGAATGATCATTTTTTTGTTAATTAACATGTATGAGATTAGAAAATTTGTTCCATGGATGGAATTGTATATATATTCATGAATATATATGCTATTATTATGCAGATAGTGCTTACACACCTAGTAGCTTTATTGCGTGATATTAAATATAATTTTTCCTCTTATAAATTAAAATGCGTAAAATTTATTAAAATATTTTATTTTCATACATAATATATTTCTCATGTACGCATTATTTGCATAAGAAGAAAAAGAGTTATAAGATTCAGAATACTAATTACCATATCCATGAAAATATAATTTCATAAATTGCTACATGTTAATTAACAAAAAAAAAATCAGCATTCTTTTATAGAAATTAATTAATTTTGTGTAGATATATTGTTACAAAGGTTTATATTCACATATCGATCATTTGCAATTCTAAATTTGGATATTAAATATTTTACAACACAAATAAAGAATAAAATCATACTATATTTGGAGAATGAAAATTTTGATTATCATCCATTTTTTTTTTTTTGGTTCAATTAAAAGAATTTTATTAATTATCAAATAAACACATTACAAAATCAAGGGTATCAACTCACCTTCTCAAAGCAAATCAAGACAAACAAGAATCCTAACATATAATAGATCCTCTTAGCGCTGACCAATATTTTTAATATCTCTCAATATATAAATTGCTCTTTATTTAAAAATTAATAAAATATTTTAAAAATTATATGTCGGTTGGTGATGGTGATAAGTGATAACCAGCGATAGTAGTTTGGAGTTTCGATTGTGATGATGTTGACTAATAATGATATTGTGGATAGCAACTAGTGGTGATATTTCTAAGATGATAGAACAAAGGCCTATAGCATGCTGTAATGTGGTATACTAGTGTATTTCTAAGATGATATGTAGTAGATTAAAAGAAGTTGTTGGTCATATAGTTGCGAACCAAGCTGCCTTTGTTCAAAGGAAGATCCATGCTATATAATGTGCTAATTTGTCATGATCTTCTTAGACACTACAATAGGAAGACTACTCCTAGGTGTCTCATGAAGATTGATCTTAGAAAAGCTTATGATATGGTGAGCTGGGAATTCTTGGAGGAAGCATTAAAGGGATATGATTATCCTTGAATTTATACAACTGGTAATGACTTGTGTCACAACCACAAAGTTTACAGTGAAGATTAATGGTGAAGGGCATGGATACTGTAAGGAGAAGAGAGTTAAGATAGGGTGATCCTATCTCTCACCACTGTGTCTAGTCATGGAGTATTTGTCAAGAATATTTAAGTGTATAGGCTGTCTATCAACTTTCAAATTTCATCCAATGTAAGACAATGCAACTCACCCATCTTATATTTGCGGATGATCATGATATTCTGCAAGGGAAATGGAGTCAGTAAGGAGAACTAAAGGAAGCTTTGGAGCATTTTAGTGCAACAACAGGCTTGGCTGCTAACATGGACAAGTCAAACATTTTTATAGCTGGTTTAATGCTCCTTGAGAAGGAAAAATTGATTGAGATGACAGGTTTTACACAAGGAGTGTTGCCTATAAAGTACATGGGGCTTCCTTTGCTCTTCTAAGAAATGGAGCAAGCTGGAATGTCAAGCACTTGTAGACAAGATTACTGGGAGAATCAAGACAACTTATTCTAGGAAGCTTTCTTATGCAGGCAGATTGCAAGTTATCCAAGTTGTCCTCTTCTCAATACATAGTTTTTGGAGTTCAGTGTTCATCCTTCCCAAGGAGTAGTAAAGAGGTGGATAGGAAATGTAGGGGAATACCTTTAGGGTAGTACAATAGATAAGAAAGATTTCTTTATTTGCACTGGGATAAAGTTTGTGTTCCAAAGAAGTATGGAGGCCTTAATATCAACAGTTTGTGGTCTATGGAGAATGTAGTAAATGTTGGGAAGTTGCTATGGCAGATTGCATCAAGGGATTCATTATGGGTGAAGTGGGTGCATGGTGTCTACATTAAGACAGATTTAAACATCTGGCATCATAAGGCTCATGTGGATAGTAGCTTGTATTGGAGGAAGCTGAACTCATTGAAAGATAAAATGCAAATGGTATACGCCTGGGGTAGGTACAACCTTACGGATAAAGGTAATTACTCTACCACAAGAAGTTATATGGCTCTAATAGGGACTCAGGTTAAATGGAATGTAGTGGAGCTTGTTTGGAACTTTATATCACCTCCAAAGCACAGATTTATAATGTGGTTGCTTGCAAAGGAAGACTAGAGAAGTTGCACATTCATGTTACAGATTTAACTTGCGGACTATGTGAGAATCAGGTCGTGAAAACTAATCGACATCTTTTTAATGAGTGCAACTGATTTAGGTCAGTAAGAGGAGATATTAGTGGTTTGGTATTGTTGTTCCATCAGGGGGCTCTCTGAGGTGTTAGCTAAAATCAAGAGAAGGCACTGGAAGAGATTTAAGTGGTGGTGGCTGTATTAGGAGATTTGGTCTACCATACATGGAGGAGCTGGGAATGGGAAGGTATTCAATGGAGTAGCAATTCAACATAATATGAGTGATTAGACAGATTCAAACTGGAAATAGTGGAGAGAATAGAGAGTTTATGACATATGAAATATGCATATAGGGTGTTCATTTCTGGCGAGGAAGTTTATGTAGTAGTGAAGGTTTTTGGGCCTGTTGATACCAGTTCTAGTGTTGATATGGGCGCGCTTAGCTTGTATTTGTTCTTGTTAGTTAATGGTATTCATAATGTTACCGAAAAAAAAAAAATAGTGGTGATATTTGGACAACAGTATTTAGTGGCAATGACTAATAGTTGAAATTCTGGTAGCTAGAAGTGACAAATTAGCCCATGAAAATATGATTCGCCTAACTCACTCAAATTTGTGTGGGTCAAACAACCCGCCTATTTATTATTCAATCCATTTTACCACTTGAGTTAAGTACTGTCAAGAAAAGGAAAAATTTCTTGTAAATGTTATTCCTTGTCCATCTTTACTTGTCTACTATATTAAAAAGTACATGTTCATTTTAGAAAATCAAGATATAATTTATCACTTAATTTCTAATTTTATCCTTAGTAATGATTATAGTCTTTTTTAATTTTTCAAATATTAAATTTATTATATTCAAAAGATGATATATTGCGCCTTTAGAGATGTCACGTGCCAGGACAAGTAAAGATTGACCAAGGAAATATTTATAGGCAATTTACCTATAGCACCAATAAAAATCATATTACAGCTACGGTATTTTCTTTCAAATGTACATAAAATTAGGTAAAAACATGTAGAAAGAGATCTCATTTCCTCATTGCGGGGGAGAAATTATTTTTTAACTCATCTATACACAAAGCGATCATCATTTTACATATAAAAGATCTAAAAGTTATTTTCTTCTACTCAAATTATAAAAGTCAGAAATCTCATTTCCAATCGGTGATGGATTCACAGGTGGTTATAAAACATCTTTCATATTAATTTAATACACCTTTAAAACAACATACCACTTAAAATATATTGTGTAGTCAAATATTATGTAGTTAAGAAAAATTAAAAATTATATATTGTCTTTTAAATGATTCTTCTTTTACATATAATTATAAATTAAATATTACGTGTCATTTTGATTGGTTATCATCGCACATTAACTTGACATTAGTTACTTTCATAAACTCAAAAAATTTCGATCGACATGTTAAATTTAAATTTTGAATATGCATTTCTGATAATCCTTAGTAGTAGATCGAGAAGTCATGATAAGCTTTCACTTATTTGACTTTCCATGAACAATTTTTTTGGACCATATTATGTCACACACCATATATATATATATATATATAACTACTTGACTTCATATATATTTAAAAATTCACTAGATCCAATTAATGATCAATTCCAATTGAAGTGCAAAATACAATGATCTCCAGATCTCATACACAATCCATCTTCTTATGCATCAATAACAAGTTTGTGTATTCAAATCACAAGATTGATGATCTCTATCAAAATCAAACAGCTCAAAATTACATTTATTTTTCCCCCAAAAATAATGTCACACATTGACATGATTGTCTCTTTTTTAATAACTATAGGAATTTCAAAAGAGTAAAATTCATTTGGAACTAATTGGTGGTCACCAAGATCATCTCCTCTCAAATAACAATGTATATCCACTGATTGTGGAGTTGCATTAACAATATACATTTTGTAACTAATCGTGATTATTGAATTCACAGAAATTGAGAAGAAATTAAGTAGGAAGCAAAGGACCAAGAGGTGAGATAATTTAGAAGACATGATGTTTTTACAACTTTGATTTTTTGTGTTAATGTGAGTACAATTTTATAATTAACATTGTTGTTATTTGAATTCATGCATGTAATCTGATATTATTATTATTTTTCTATCTTGAGTGGATGACCATTGACTTAAAATGGAAGTGTAATAATTAATAAATTTAAATTAATAAAAATGTGACTCACCAAATTGGAAAGATATTTGTATCAATTCATGGTAAATTTGGACTTTGTCTAAATATACATAAATCCTTTGAATATCTCATTAATTGCGGTTAGGTCAAGCTTTTGGGAGGCCAAAAATGTTTATTTTTAAAAAAACAGAAAAACTAAAAAAAATAAAAAAAATAAAAAAAATAAATGTTTTTAGGGTTGCAGAAGTTGTTTTGAAGCTTAAAATAGGCTTACTCCCCAAAGCACTTATTTGTGTTTTGTGGAAAAAAACACTTAGAAGCACTTTTCAAAGATTGGTTAAACACTAATTGTTGTTCAAAAATACTTTTAAAATTTGTGTAAACACAAGCTTGTTTAGCACTTATTTGAAAAGCATTTTTGTGAAAAAAACACTTAGAAGCACTTTTCAAAAAGATTGATTAGACACTAATTGTTGCTCAAAAATACTTTTAAAATTTATTAATGACACAAGTTTCACCAAAAAGTACTTTTTTGATAAGTATTTTAAAAAAGCACTTCTCAAAATAGAAGTTGATTTGAGAAGCTTGGTCAAGCAGGACTATAAGTTGGGTGCTCCAAAATTAAAATAAAATTAACTCCTCCATTGTAAAGAGCCATTTAATTCATTCTTGTAGCGGGAATGAGTACGGTAAGATCGAGATAAATTTTCGACTTGCTTTCCTCATATGAACACAATCATGGACGGATATTGTTAGATTTTATCCTGAATTTCTTACCTTATATGGATTCTATCACAATTATATTTTATTTCAAAAAGGTTTCTTGGTAAGCGACTCTTCTAGATCTATCATTTCTTGAAAGAGAAGTTTAGCTTCTATAAATAGAAGATTTTTTTCTTCTCCTTACACATAATACAATAGCATTCATAATGTAGTCGTTTAGAGAGATTTGTTTATGGAGAAATTATTCTCTAATAGTTTTAGATTTTTTTTATATATATTAATATTATCATACGTAGGCCAATTGAGACCAAGTCATATCATAAAGTTTTAAATAATTTTTTTCTTTGTCATCTGACTTATCGTCGTTCAAAATTAAAAATTTTACAATTATTAACTTTAGAGTACAACACTTTTCTCCCAAAATCAATAACAACCAGTGTAATCCCACAAAGTGGGAATGCAGGGAGAGTAGAATGTCACCTTGAGACCTTACCCTTCAACAAAGGTAGATGGGTACATTTCCGGTATTTTCGACTTATAGAAAACCAATCCCAAAAAACTATAGTAAAAGACAGCTTATACAAATTTCTCATGATCCATTAAATCAAAAATACTTTAACATCATTATTGATCATTTCTTATGTTCCATTAAACTTCAAGAATTCATGCATAATTAGTACTCCACGGACATAAGAAAATGAAAGTTTATGCTGGAACAATAACAATTAATTAATGCTACACATATAAATAAGTCTTTTAACAACTTGACTTCATATAACATTTAGAAAGATGTTCAAATGGAATGAATCATCAATTACTCCAATTTAAGAGCAAATTACATTTACCTCCAACTGCCAAACACAATCCTCGATCTTGTACTTCCCAGCCAACAAGGTGTGTTTATCATCACAAGTATTCTTATCTATCAAAGTTAAAAAGCTCAAAATTACCATGTTTTTTTAGTTTAACTATTAATTTAACATCGCAAGTGCAAGCGATTATCGCCTTTAACAACTATGAGGATATCGACTGGTAGAATCAGTTGGATAAAAGGATGAACACCAAGATCTTGTCCTCTCAAATTGCAATGGACCTCTGTTGTCTCCGTAGCTTTATTAACTATAGTAATTCTATAGTTAAATAAAATAACTGAATTAACACAAGTTGAGAAAAAAAAACTAAGTATAAACCAAAATAAAGAATTGAGACAATGAGGAAGTCATGTTTTTATGAGGGTGTGTTTTTCATTTTTGTGTTGATGTGAGTCAATTATAATTATTCTCATGATACTTGCAGATTCGTGATATATTTTTAAATTTCTATTTAATTGCTATCCTTGGACTGAAAATAGGAGGGTAATTAATTAGGTATAATTCATAAAAATGTAAGTCACCAAATCTTGCTAAAAAATTAAACAAAATGGAAAGATAATTAGTTAACAAATAAAACAAAAAGAGTGAAAAAACCTACTCACGCCGAGTGTATATATTCAATTAATAAAAAAATGACATGTGTCCTTTTTTAACTACAATTATCCATAGTTAACTACTATGTAGACTCATAACTAGAGCCGTCAAAATGGGTTTGGCCCTTGAGGCTAACCTTGATCCGCTGTAAAGGATGGGGTTGGGTTAAGATTTTTTGAACCCATTTAAGCGGGGCTTGTTAGCCCAACTCAAGTCGAAATCCGGCCCCGACCCTTGAGGCTTGGGCGAGCGGGGCAGGGAGCCGTACATGGGATAAAGATTATTTAATTTCAATTAAAGTTTAAAAGAAATTATGAAAAAGTAAAAACTAAGAATAGTGATCTTGAACAATTCTTAATAACACACGATAACTACTCATTTAGTAAGTTAAATTTCTAATATTAAAAATTCTAAATATTAAAAAAAACTAAAATTAATCAGCTATAAGAGTCAAAAAATAACAAATTTTAAAAATATCAAATTAAAAAAAACATAAAAGGTGTTTATACACACTTTTATATAAAATTAATAATATTATTAATTTTGAATTTCTAATTTCTAATTTTGTTTTATATTTATCCTTTATACTTTTATGTGTTAAGATTATATTAATTAAGATAATTTTATCGGCGGATTCAAGTATGCGACAATGTGTGGTGTGAAATATGTTATAAGTTATCGGAGGTATGTACTTTCATATAATGTCATATGTTAGAAATGTTAATAAATTGTCATACCTACCAAATATATATATTTAAAAATTTTCTTATAAAAAATAGAAAAAGGAAGGCGAGTCTGCCCGGCCGAGGTCCTTTTGGTGGGTTTAGGTTGATCATTTCGTCCCTTTAGAATGATGGGGCACAGTCTAACCCATCAAATTTCTTGACCCGTTAGGCTTAGAATTTGAATTGGACTTGGATGACCCATTTTGTGACTCCACTCATAATAAATATTAATTTATCTTTTATAAGTGACTTAATTATAAACATAACGATTACTAACTTTGTTTTATAGGTGATAAATGAGCAGATTGAATTGTGAGCAACAAAATTATTTTTTTGTACACAAATAAATTTCTTACAAAAAAATTTTAGATCTAGTATTCCAGCCAATATAAATAATCAAATAAAGACTACCCGGAAATAATGCAAAGGAATGGATGAGATTCTTTCATCCTTAAACTAAAATCTTGAATTCAAGTAATAAAAATGAAAAAAGTTCCTAGAGGAGTGTTTCCCTAAGCGGACCCATAACACCACACAAATCTATAAATATTAGTCAAGCGCGGTTACTATGTCTACGTACTCCTTCCGTTTCCAAAATA
Source organism: Datura stramonium (assembly GCA_018107945.1). Taxonomy (NCBI): domain Eukaryota; kingdom Viridiplantae; phylum Streptophyta; class Magnoliopsida; order Solanales; family Solanaceae; genus Datura; species Datura stramonium. Next base: position 60,617 of record JACEIK010007971.1, read on the forward strand.
AGTAGTACTTTTAGCTCATGCACACCCCTTAAGAATCTCTTGATTTACAGAAAATGTATGTTTACCCACTTACGTACTAATAAAATATCTTGAAAAGATCTGACTCTTTAACTTTCTTGATTATAGCAAACTCTCTCCAATTAAATAGGGTGATATCGGAAGAACGTCATTAAAGTCTTCTTGATTATGTAAAAACACCGTTTATTTTGAAGCAAAATTAAAATGCTAGCCTTGCCTTAATTTGAAACGGCGGTGAGTACCAATTATGAAATTCTAAGCCAATAATGGCCAATGTTGTGACCTAATACAACACGTACAATTATATACAACAGGACAATCCTTTTGATCATCCCAAGACAAGCCTATCTGCATTTACATACCAAATACAAGCTTTACCCCTACATGAATACTCAGTCCTATTGTCATTATACATTAAATATCCCTAAATCCAGCTAATTACTAACATGTATTTGTACTCTTTTTTTCTTGACAAATCTTGATGTAAATTAGGGTTTGATGCATAAAGATACATAGAATGGCACTTGTTGTTTCCCTAAATCATAACCATTTTGACATACATCACATTCAAAATTCCAGCAGTAACATGATTGTAAATTCGAACTTCTGTGGTTTTTTATGCAATAGAGGTGATTGAAAATAAAGAAAAGTTTAGTAAAATGAGATAGAATAATATGAAGAGAGTGAAAATGGGAGAGAACATTCTTTTTTTTTTTTTTTTTTGATTTGATGTGAAATGTATGAGTGTTATCGGTTTATAAGTGAATTGATTTACTGGGTGAAAAAAAAGAAATTTTTGAAAATGTGGAAATAAATATTTTCTTATTTTAGCATAATATCACAAGAGATTCTTGTTTTGGTAATTTGAGAAGGATTTTTTCAGTAAAAATATCGGTGTTTACACAAAATCATACAAATTTAAGTATGAATACATGTTAATTAATCATAGTTAAATGTTAAAAGTTTATGTGCAAACACCGTCATTCATTGATTGGCTTGACATAAACATTAGATACGGATAAGTTTTTATAGAATTTTATTTTCTTGAATTCTTGTTTCATTCTATGTCCAAAGAGAATGACAAGTATAGAAATTCAAGAATCGTATCGTGTGAAATGAGATATTGATTCCTTAATTGAAAATTACAAAATTTATGAAATACTATAATTGATATTATATCTTTTTATTTTAACATTGTATGTTATATAGCGTTTTAACATTGTATGTTATATTATGAATTTTATCTTCAATGTATTCTCAATAAAATATTATAGGAGTTTTTTTTGTGAGTAAGAAATTAAATACATGATTAAGGTTATATATATCGTCATCTCTGTGTGTCGTTCTAATTTTATCAGATATTCCCTAATTAAAGTGATAACATAAAGTAAAAACATATTGTTTAAAATAACTATAAGTCGATCCATAATTATGATTATTGGCATCTTAATATGATTGAACAAAAGGAAATACATACCCATAATCCGATATTTTTATCAAATTTATTTACTTCTTTCATTCATTTTTATGTGTCTACTATATTAAAAAATATTTTACGGTTACTTGTCATTTTTAACATATCAAGTGAATTTTTCTTCCAGATTTTACTTTTTCAGCATCAATTACTTATTTTCAAACTATTTCACAAGACCTAGATTAAATTTCAATTAATATGAATATTATGATAAAATACAAATTTAACTTGTAAACATGTCAAAACTTTCACTCGTCCAAAATAAAATCTGAATAAAAACTTATAAAACAACAAAAAGCTTTTTCCCCATCAATCATATTAGCAAAAATGAATAATAAATAGAACGAATAAAATGTAATGAAAGAAACAAATATAAATCTTACTTTAGCAAAGCAATCCTTTTTTTTTCCTTTACACATAAAAGTTTAATATTTTTAACTGACTTCTGTGTTTTTATCTTTTGTAGAATAAAATCCATATATATATTCTTGGTGAATTTACACTGAATTTTATATTGCCACTATGAAGAAAAATTCAAAAGAAACAAAAAACCCATTACTACGAACATAAGAGAAAACATACTTCAAATATTATATTTATTTTAAGTCGTTCCGTCAATAAAAAAGTGGAGCACCCACGATCAAATTAGGAAGAGATTATTTGAGATTCTATTAAGTCTAGTGAAATTGAAAGTATCCAAGATTTCTAGAGGCATACCATTAGAAAAATTTTCCGATCAAGGAAGGTGAATGGGTCAGGGCCGGCAAGCGGGTCTAGAATAGATTCCCCAAAAAATGGCCCTTCTTTAGTGAGATTATATGAGTAAATGCATAGCCAAAATATGTTATTGTTATAGGAGTACATTTTAATTACGGGCGGGATGTTCAATACCAACTACCGATTCTTATAGTATTGTTCGGAAGTCGATGTTGCCCGCCTAAACCGGGAGCGGTTATAGATGCTATAACAAAACTTCATAAGAAAATATCTCGAGAACTATATAAAGATCGAATTAGATCTCAACGAGCGAATCGATGTTTTACCACCAATAACAAGTTTCATGTTCGACACAATATTCATACGAAATTAGGTCAAGGAGTTCTTTTATCAACCACCATCTACTTCACAAATACTTTTAATTGCAGCCAATAGTTGGATTAGTAGGTGACAAATACTATATTCAGTTATATACCTTTTCACAAATGAAAGGAGGTCTTTCTGTGTTGAACACTTGAAAAATTCCCCATTGCTCTTCTAACTCCATTGTACACCACGCTTTAACGGTGGACCTGTACCGAAATCTACATCAAATATGTATTCACCATAACGTGGTACCGTCTGTTCCGCGTAACAGTGTCCGTTTGATTGACATCTAACGAGTAAATTTTGACGGCCTTGATTAATTATCTGAACTGGTGGTAGCCCACTTGTGAATGAGTGAAGTAGAGCCCAAGTAGTATATGAAAGTTATGTTGTGGAGCAAAGGAAATTACCTTTTTTAAATTAAAAAAATTGTGATTTAATTTGGACAATGTATGGATCTAAATTACAGCTAAATTTATTGTGTGAACAAGAATATTTGAATGGTAAGTTATAGATAATATCTATTTACACCATCAGATCATTTATAATATATGATAATTGATGATAATTGTTAATTGGCGATTGATCTTATAAAATGATAACCTAAATATCATATTAGATACACTGTATATAAGTTAAATCCTTAATTATTTCCTTATTTCGTATGAAATATCAAGGAAAACTAATTAATTTGGTGATTAGGAAGGGAATCATCAGTGTTTTTTATTTTTTTTGTCCATTTTTGCCTTTTCTCCTATTAGTAAATCCTTAGATATATTTCCTAATGTAAAAAGCACAACCTAATGATATATTTTCTAAATATATATTGCCCTTATTTTATTTAGGGAGAAAGGATAAATATATTCCTCAACTTTGCAATCTAGAGCAGATATATTCCTTGTTAAAAAAGTGGTGCATATATACCCTCGTTATCTAATAAATTGTGCATATTCATCATTTTCGTTAATTAGCCTATATTTTTTAAATTTAAAAAAAAAATCTAAAACTTATTTTTAAATTTTAGATATGTGAATTTAAAAAAATTACCTCGCTTATTCTTCTATAATATGTTAAAATATCTTGATAGTGTTCAGATTAAGAACCTTAATGATGTATGTAGTTGTGCTAATTACTCCTACTCATTAAAGATTATCAAAGTAATTCGTAGATACACGCAAGAGCTCTTAGAGATAATTGATGGCCTCACACCCTTATTAGCCTTGTGTTTTTTGGGTAATACTTATTTGTATTCGGTATTTATATTAAATTAATTATTTTACTATTAAATAATACGTGATGTGAAAATACACATTAATTTAGTGAGAAAATTTCAAAAATTGCGATAGTCTGAGGACTAATTATCAAATATAGCAATAATTTGAGGTCCAGCAAGGCATAACATCTTTAGAATATCGTCAACAACTTGTTCGTATGGTTGTTATTACCTATTGTATTATATTGTGTTTTTAGTTTAAACGTAATATTTGTTTTGATCGTTACCTATTTTATTATGTGGTGTGATCCTGTCGTTATCTTCTCTCTTTTTTTCTCATTTTGTCTTTGCTTATTGTTTAACAATTTTATTGCATATTTTATCCTATTTTTTTATAATAACGCGCTCTACTCCATACTTTACTTTTTTGGTTTGTCCTTCAAATTATTTATGTGTGACATTATGTAACGATAGAAAACGATACAACCTATCAAAACGCGTTATATTCATTGAAACGATACAGTACAATACGATACATTATGAAATAATACGTAACAACCATCGAAACAAAGCGTAAAATTTCAATAAATATAGATATCAAACAACTCTTTAATTTCCCATGTAATAAAATTTAATTAACATGATCACCATGCCCAATTATAGTGCACAGCACATTGATAAACACTAAAGAGACAAATCCCATCTTGCTTAACATACCAATGACAAACTTGATCTGCACAATTGGATTGATCTCTATTGTAATCAAAAATCTTAAACAAACCTGGCCTTTTTCCTAACCACATTGCACACCAAACAGTGTTTGTCTTTCCATCAACAATAGTAACATTGAATTTGTAAATCTCCAATGAATTCATTGTCTGTTTCCCAAGAGATTTGTCATCCAAAAAACATTCTGCTGTTAGAACATCTGGTGTTTGGTTTCCAATGTGTACATCATAATCAGCCAATATTGAAACAGAAAAAATGGAGAAAATTGTTAGAACAAAATAAATTGCAAATTGTGGTGTAACAAAAGCCATCAATTTTGTTTTGTTTTTTCTAGTCCTAATTAAATTTGTTGGATGTGTGATAAAAATATATAGTAGATGAATAGCAAATGACTCATCAATTTTATGTATAAATTATGGAAAAATATAATAAAGTTTTTTTTTATGTAAATATTTTTCTCTATTTTGATGACCAAATGAGGAAATATATTCAATATAGGTTCAGAATATCTGAAACTTACT
>JACEIK010007972.1:8949-37961 GCA_018107945.1 Datura stramonium
CCACTTAATATCATAAATTATCCCCAATGTACATATGAAAAAAGAACAATAGGATTATCAGCCTCATCGTCACCATCACCTCTGTTGGCATCACCATGCCCAGCAAAATCGTCACCCAGCCTTTCAAATAAGTCATCAATTGGCCCCCGAGCTGAAGAAGGTGCAACCATTGTAGCATCCAAAGCACTCATGTCGGACACTTTGACTGAAGTCCGACTTTTCCACTCTTGCACCTCAGTTCGGAGGGATGTGACTTCCCCTTCCATAACATCCACCCTCTAGCACAAAGTGGCGACATTCTCGTATAGTGATTTGAGCTCCTTCTTGATAGTTTTGGCAGATGACATTGTGCTCCTTCATGTTTGGAGCACAGAGAATGATAGCTTCCTTCGTACTGGCTCGTGGGGGAGCAGCCTTTATTTTTCCTTTGCCCTTGCTAGTAGATTAAGCAGGGGCCTTTCCTTTGCCAGTGTTTCTGGAGGATGACATGATGTGTTTTTTTGCAAAAAGTATGTCAGTGACAAGACATTGAAATAGAAATCAAAGAAAAATAAATTAATCTAAAGAAGAATTGAGAAGCAAGTGATGATCAAAAAATCATTGAAAGAGTTGGTGGTACCAGCGGAAAATCGATGGTTCACCGAAGAAAATTCGCGAGTCGCCGACTGGACGCCGATACTTAATAGAAAACTAGTGAAATCTGGCCATTTTCGGTGGTTCAAGAGGCATTTCTCCGGTCAAGTTTCGCGAACCACCAAAGTAGCACCAGATTCACTCAGTAGCCAAGACCAATTTCAGAGTGAACCAACGCCCCAAGCGGCGTTTCGCCGAATATGAACGACGAATTGCCGGCTCCTGCTGTCCCAAATTGTGACTCATTACACACAAACACCCATGAACACATAGTCACCACAAACATCAGACCAGTAATTATACTCCATTCTCACACAAATTTATGACGTTTAGCCCTAAAGATTGGCGTCACCCGGTCTATCATTGAGCAAAACGTTGTACTTTATGTAAATGGGTTACTCAAACTTCACCCTTTTCATAATTTCATCATACAAGAACAAATCCACTACAATTAAAAAAATAACACATTCAAAATTTCAACAAGGAAGGGAAGGGAAATATTACTCCTACAGAATCATGTACCCATACTAAAATTAAAACAAGGGCAAGAGAAATGTTATGGAATTGGAAGACTATTTGCACACTCTTCTAGCCTCAAAGGAAAATAGCTCAAGATTGCAGGAGCACCTTCAAGTGAGTATAGAGTAGATAGTAAGAGTGAGATGATTTTGATGGTGAAATATGGATGGGTATTTATAGGTGGAAAGCGGGAACGTGATAGGGTGAGGGGAAGGTGTGGAGTTTAATGTGGGTGAGTTGGTGGGGAGTTGGAAGGTGAAAAGGTGTGAAAGTGGAGAGGGTGAAAATGAAAAATTGTAGGGAATAGGGAATGTCGGGTAATGGAGAGACAAGAATGGAAAGAAAAATGTTGGAAAAAGGGAAGCTATGGGAATATTAGCAAAATTAGAGTGGTTGGGAAGGTATTTGGGATTTTGTGGGCCAGTCTTTCTAAATTCTTATTTTTTTACTCAGCAAGAGGTCGACCGACGCTAAACCGAAGATTCGCTTTCGCCGCTGCTCTTCATTTAAACTTGTTTGTGCCCAGTGATTTTGTTCCATCTGGCGATGCACCGGCAGTTAACGAATTGAAACTGCGTCCCGCCGGTTATCCGCCGAATGTGTGGCCTAGCTTCAGGTACTCTGCTTCAGATCGGCGATACACCGGTGACCCACGAATCTGGTTCGGAGGTTCACCGGTGGCCCGCTGGTTCATCAGTTCAAACCTCATCTTTCTTCTTTGAGATCCATCGTCCTCGGTGATCCACGTTTCTGGACCGTCGGTTCGCCGATCTTTCGTCGGGTCTTTCTTCTTGATTTGCTTCTTCCTTTGCTTCTCATTTCTCAGTTCCTAGACAAACAAAAACAACAAAAACATCAAACAATTCAATAACACTTGGGTTGCCTCCCAAGAAGCGCCTTATTATGGTAATGGCATGATGTAGTCTTTTTCAATTCTTCATTTTTGACGGGTCATCATCCACTTTCGTCTACCTCAGTTTCAATCCCTTATCCTCATCATCATTTTGCAATACTCTAATCACCTTGCATTCGGGTGGAGTTCCAGCTGACGAACATACCTTGAAGGTGACTTCCTCACCACCAACCCGAAATTTTAACTCTCCAAGTTCCACATGTACCACTGCTCTCCCGGTAGCCAACAAAGGTCTTCCCAAAATAATGGGAACTTCCACATCCATGTCACAATCAGAATAACAAAATCAGTCGGGAGAATGAACTTGTCCACTTGCACCAGTACATCTTCTAGAACCCCCACAGGTCTTTTGATTGACCTATTTGCCATTAGTAGCCGCATCGATGTTATTTTCGTGCTTCCGAGGCCTAATTTCTTAAAAAAGAGTAGGGGCATTAGATTTATACTTGCACCGAGATCATATAGAGCCTTATTAAACACAAAAATCCCCAATCGTGCATGGAATTATAAAAGCTCCAGGGTCTTCCCTTTATGGGGCAAGGTTGCTCATCATTACCGCACTACAATGGTGCGTCTTCTCTTCATTTCCAGCATCAACCACCTTATTTTTCTTCAACAAATCTTTCATAAACTTTGCATAATCGGGCATTTGGATCAAAGCATCCACTAATGTTATGTTTATGGACAACTTGATAAACATGTCAAAAAATTTCTTTAACTGATCCTCCTTCTTTTTCGTGGTTAACCATTGCGGATACAGTGGTGGGATTCTTGATTCAACCTTATCATCAACCGGAGCCTTCATGCCCGCCTCTTAATCATCAACGTGAATGTGGATCTCATCGTCTTTTCCTCTGTTTCTTCCTCAATGTTTTCTTCATTCTTTGGAATCATTGGCATTTTATCAACCGCATCTTCATCAACTACTTTCGGGTTCTCCACCTCACTAGGCTTTCCCGAGGCATCTCCAATCCTCTTGCCACTGCTAGTGACAATAGCCATATATTGACCCTCTTTCTTTGGATTAGGCATTATATCACTAAGTAGTGTTCCAATCATTCTCGAGTTTTGTCACGACCCGAACGTACACCCGGATCATAAACACAGGACAAGGGACCCTAAGAGACCCCAAGTCGACCCATGGCACATGCATACAACTAATCTCATCCGAATAAGCGGAATGATAATCATAGAAACATAGCGGAAATGTAATTATAGCATAACATCAGGAAATACTGGACATATACATAGTTGAGCAGTACATACTTGTCTGAAAGGCTCTAATACATAAGATGGGTTGATGGGACAACATCTCCAACTAACCAAACAAATACTGAAACATAAAAAACATGAAAGTCTATCAAACGGCCCTCGAAACATGAGGATTCACCAATAAGCTGAAAGCGTAGGCTGAGATGGACTAAGGGTAGGATGAGACTGAGATATGGACCTTGTATCATGAAACGATACAGAATAGAAAGTACGCGATCCGTACGTGGAATGTACTGAGTATGTAGAGTTAGTAAAATGTCCATTTTAGAGTAAATAAAACTCATAAATAAATATATAAGAGAAGGAAATCATGCTTACATCAAATCTTCGTAATAAAACATAAGGCTCAAGACTTTCAAATCATTCACAATCATTCATTTTCATTATCGTAAGTAAACTTCATCAAAACATAACTTGAGCCAACAACATAAACATTACAATGCATAAAACATGTGGAACAATGGGAGGACTCGTCATAACCGACACCATCATGTTACAGCCTTTCATGATGCCTCACTATCTCTCTCAAGTGGGCAAGCCAACCCTGTCTTTCCAGGTGAGGGTTATCCATTAGGCGTGATATCACATTTGAGGGGATCATTATCAATACAATATATCATTAGAAACCCACGGTGGCACGTGGTTATGAGACACCGGTATAGTCCTTTAAACGTCGCACTGCTCGGTACTTGACACGGCTCCCAAAAACATGCATATAGGCTCATATATAAATCAATAACACCATGCATTAAGATTCATTGGCTAGAATATAACATTTATCATCATGGATCCCCTTTAAAACAAGCTTAGCCAAGAATCATAGGCCCTTTTCCTCATCCAACATCATAAATCGATAAATCATGTAATTCACTTCATAAATCATAAATCATCTTCAACATGTGGGCATTGCCCAATACTTCATTATATTCAATTCTTTCAAAATATGCTCGTAAAATGGGAGTTTGGAATCATGCTTTTCCATCATCAATAAACTCAAACTATAGAGTATTCATCATAAATCATAACTTCTATGAACTTTCATCAAATGGGAATTTTCGATTTAAAAGATTGAAACATGATTTTTAAGGAAAATAATGTAAAACCTGCCCATCATTCATAATTAATTAATTAAAAATCAATTAAATCAAACCCATAAAGAGAAATCACATTTTCATGCATTTGGGAGAAACTCCAGAGACTTGGATAGAAGGATTCATGATTTAAATTGAATTTTGGGCATGGGTGAGGAAGAATTTCACCCATTCTAAAACCCTACATACCTGGGATTGGATTGATTTCGAGGTTTCTTGAATACCCACAAAGAAATTGAATGGAAATTTGGGGAAGAAGACCTTGAATCTCTCAAAAATCTCTCTAAGCTTTTGCATGAGAATGGGCTTGCGTAAAGGACTTAATTCATCTTATCTCACTCAGAAAAATATCCAAAACGACGTAGTTTAGTCCTTAGGAACTTAGAAATTATGAAAACACCCTTATAAAAATGTAGAAAAATTCTGGTCGTCAGTTCCCACGAGGGACCTCATGGGTCGTTGCCACAGGGCACGAATCGTGGTCATGGTCCGTTAAGTCCACTATCCAAAACATCCAAGGAAACCCCAAGGGTGACTTCACGAGTCGTGATGTTAGACCATGACTCGTGGTCACCTTCCGTGGCCTACACTGCCCATCCGAACTTGCCAAACCTCCAAGGTAGACCACGCGTGACCTCACGAGTTGTGAGGTCTTACCACGACTCATGGTCAGGCCCATGTCCTCCTCACTTAGGCCTTGCCAAACTATGCTGACCACAAGTAACCTCACGACTCGTGGTCACTCCTCAAGATCCACCTCATGGGTCATTCTATGACCTGGTGCGAATTTTCAGTTTTTCTCTATTTTTACTTCAGAGTCTGATCCTTGGGTTCTCGGTGAATAACAATATCTCCCCCTTTGGAACATTCATCCTCGAATATTAGAAACATGCAGAAAACTCAGAAACAAGCTATCACCATACACAATTACCGGTCATTTAAGTCGAAAACTAATGGAATGACTACCTCTGAAAAGAACTACATAACTGAACTTAATTCAGACATCACATACATATACCATATCATAAAACAAACTTGAACATATGAACTGAACATGAAAATCTGCTTAAAGGTTTAGGGTAAAATTGATACCTCAAACTGAAACTGAGTCGGTAGGGAACAAATGAGGGTATTTAGCTATCATATCTGCTTCGGCTTACCATGTTTCTCCCTCAACATGCTGATTTCTCCATAATACTTTAACTGAAGCTACTTCTTTGTTCCTCAGCCTCCGAACTTGACGATCCAAGATCTCCACTAGAATTTCCTCATAGCTGAGGCTATCCTTTACACCAACGCTGTCTACTGGGACTACTAAAGCTGGATCACCCAAGAACTTTTTCAAGAGAGATACATGAAACACGGGATGAAATAAAGCTAATTCTGAAGGCAAGTCCAACTCATACCCCACCTTACCAACTCTCCTCATAACCCGGTAAGGATAAACGTCGCGAGGACTGAGTTTTCCTTTCTTTCCGAACTGCATGAACCCCTTCATGGTAGATACCTTTAGAAATATCCAGTAGTCCACATTAAACTCCAGATCCCTTTTCCTCACATCAGCATATGATTTCTGACGACTCTGAGTGTTTTTTAACCGGTCCCTTATCAACTGAACCTTCATCATCGCCTCGTGAACCGAATATGGTCCTATCATAACTGCTTTGCCAACCTCAAACCATCCGATGGTAGATCTACACCTTCGCTCATAAAGAGCCTCGAACGGTTCCATATTAATATTGGAGTGATAACTATTATTATAGGCAAACTCAATAAATGGTAAATGGTCATCCCAACTTCCTTTGAAATCCATAACACATGCCCTCAACATATCCTCGAGGGTTTGAATGGTTCTTCTGCGTGGCCGTCTGTTTGCGGGTGGAAGGCTGTACTGAGCTTAACTTGCATCCCAAGTCCTTTTTGAAAAGAACGCCAGAATTGAGAGGTAAACTGAGTACCTCGGTCTGAAATAATAGACAAGGGCACTCCATGAAGTCAAACCAACTCCTGAATATACAATTTGGCATAATCGTCCACTAAATCTGTGGTCTTGACCGATAGGAAGTGTGTCGTCTTAGTTAACCTATCCACAACCACCCAAATGGAGTCATAGTTTTGGCTAGTACGAGGTAGGCCTATAACAAAATCCATATTTATTTCCTCCTGCTTCCAAGTGGGAATGCTAATATCCTAAAGTACACCTCCCAGCCGTTGATGCTCGACTTTCACTTGCTGACAGTTTGGACATTTAGCTACGAACTCTGCAATATCCTTCTTCATACCATCCCACCAATAGATTTCTCACAAGTCCGATTTCACAAGTCCTGATACATCTTCATGGATCCTGGATGGATAGAATATCTAGTACCATGTGCCTCATGCAATATCCAAACTCTCAAATTATCGCCGTCTGAAACACATTGTCGAATTCCCGTATCGTAGCACCCCAGCATCTCCCCTTGGCAGAAAACCTCCACCTTTGACTCGCATTACTTCTTCAGCTTCGTAAAAGTCAGATCCTCATCTTGCTTAGATTTGACATTGACCACTAAGGATGATTCTGACCCATTCTGCACAATAATGCTGCCATCGCTGAGTCGAGCAATCTAACTCCCAAGCCTTGCAAGTCCGTGGAAATCCTTCACCAACTCCTTCTTCCCTCATCCACACGGGATACACTCTCCTTAGAGAGGCTACGCATCTCATGACCACTTTGGCCTTGCCCGTGGTAAAGGACACTCATGTCATAGTCCTTAAGTAACTCCAACCACCTTCTCTACCAAAGATTTAGATATTTCTACGTGAACATATATATTTCAAGACTTTGTGATCTATAAATAATCCACATGGACCTATACAAGTAATGTCGCCATATCTTCAATGCAAACACCACTGGGCTAACTCAAGATCATGGGTCGGGCAGTTCCTTTCATGAACTTTTAGCTGCCTCAAGGCATATGCTATAACATTCCCACGCTGCATCAACAAACATCCCGGCCCGACTCTCGAAGCATAGCAATACACTACAAAGCCATAAGTGCTCCCTAAAGTCAACACTGGGTGTCAACTAAGCCGGGTGTTCAACTCTGGAAAGCTTTTCTCAGAAGCATCGTACCATTGGAACTTCACCTTTTTCTAAGTCAACTTGGTCAAAAGAGGGATGCAATTGATGAAAATCCTCAACAAATCTTCTCGGTAGTAACCAAACTAGACCTAAGAAAACTCCGACTTCTCGAAGAATTCACCAGTCTAGCCACCTTCACCGCCTCAATTTTTATGAGAATCACTCGCCCCGCCTCTTCACTTGACACCACATGACCCAGAAATGCCAACGAGTCTAGACAAAATTCGCACTTATTGAAATTTGCATATAGCTGATGATATCCTGATGGTCCTAACATCACTAAGTTAGCATGCTCCTACTCGCTCCATGAGTATATTAAGATGTCGTCAATGAACACAATCACGAACATGTCCAAATATTCTCAACACCCGTTCATTAGATTCATAAAAGTTGGTGTGAGCATTGGTTGGTTTGAAAGACATAACAGCAAATTTGTAGTGACCATACCGAGGTTTGCAAGGGCCTTGGATGTAACTCTCCCCGAACACCGAGCTGGTGTTACTCAAACCCGAGATCAATCTTGGAGAAACTCCTAAGTACCCCGGGTCGGTCAAACAAATCATTGATCCTAAGTAAGGGGTACCTGTTCTTGAAGGTAACCTTGTTCAACCGCCGATAGATACACATGCGAAGGGAACCGCCCTTCTTCCGAACAAATAAAACTGTGCACCCTATGGAGACTAGCTTGGTCTAATGAATCCCTTATCCAATAGATCCTTTAACTGATCCTTCAATTCCTTGTCTACAAATTTTAGCCATCCTCAGAGGAATAGAGATAGGTTGCGTATCGCAATAGATCACCGAAATCTATTTCCCTTCCGAGGAACACCGAGTAAAATCATCGTGAAGCACCTCTGGATATTCGCATACCACCGTAACTGACCAAATAGTCGGGGACTGACTCCACATCCTTAACCCTAACTAGGTGGTACATTCACCTTAGAGATCATCTTCTTGTCCTTAAGATAGGAAATAAACCGACCTGCCGGTTCTACCGAACTACCTTTCCACTCCAACACCGACTCGCCCGAAAAGTGAAATTCCACCATACGGGGGTCCTACAATTAATCGAAGCATAACATGCGAACAACCAATCCCTGCCAAGAATAATGTCAAGTCAGTAATGGCTAACTCTACAAGGTTTTAGGAGGTAACCTTATGCAACACAAGGATCAGCATTCTCTATATACTGCCTAGCTATGACCGAATCACCAAAGGGTCGAAACTGAAAATGGTTCTCGACAAGGTCTCAGACTAACTCCAAGGCTACTAGCAAAGTAAGGAGTCACTAAGAAAAGGTAGCTCCTAGATCTAGCAAGGCATAAACATCACTATGAAAGACATGCAACACACCCATGACCACTGCAAAGTCTCATGCTCTTTGGCGTGAGGCAAGGGCATAGAATCGCTTTTTGCACTATACGCCACCACTATCGATGCTCTACGGAGTGAATAGCCGGAGTTGTTGTTGTCCAATCGGGCATGCATGGACTCTATCATCACCCTCGTCTATCATATGGGCATGCTTACGCCTCGTGCCCAAATCTACCACACCCATGGAAAACATCCAACCGAGCAAGCACTCATCGGCATGACTCTGCCGCACTTCCCGCAGCTGAGAGAGGTATACTCTAACCTGGTGCCCTCGACTGACCCTAAAGCCCCGCTTCCTCTAATCTCCTCGGGCCTAGATGGAACACAAACTGATGATGGTGTTGGGGCTAGTGACCGCTAAAACCGGTGATGGTAGCCACCAGTTGCACTTACCGAAACCCACGGCTGTCCGTCCGAGCTCTCTTTCTTCTCTTCCTCGCATGAGCCGCCTCCATTTGCTAGGGCGTACAACACTATGCGAGGAAAGTCCATATCCCGGTGGAGCATAGAAGTCGTGCAACTTGGTCCAAATAACCAGCCACACCATGAACAAATCGCCTACCCGCGCCCTCTCTGATCCCACACTAACTCTGGGACGTACTTTGACAAATGAGTGAACTCAAGGAATGCTCTAGCACAGTCATCATTCCCTTCTGAGGTTCACAAACTCGCCTGCTTTCGCCTTTCCTCATCTCCCGAGGGGAAGAACCTGCCAAGAAAGGCCATGTGGAACTCATCCCATCTAATAGGCCTCGCTCCCCTACTCCTTCTCTGTCCTTCCATTGCTTGTACCAAATATAAGCAACCCTTTAGCTGATAAGAGGCAAAGTCCACACACTCCCCCATTTGTCACCCCACAACCTAAGTGACCTTTAAGAATGTACCAACATCCGAATAGCCGCCCCAAACTCGCCGTGGGCAACCGGGCTCTAGTGCTCCGGGGGCTCTGAATTGGTGGGCTTGCTGATGCCCATGGTCATTGCCATCTCTGTGTGGCCTTCATCGTTTATTCCTCCTTCCATTCAATCTTCGAGGAGCCATAATTTCGCAATCATGAATCGCACAAATTAGAAGGATGGAAAGGCTTTTTAATCGCATGACATGTAAATATAAAAGAAGGGAACATTTCCTAATTGTCTAGTGCCTCTTCATCATAAGTGTGGTGCGCTTCACACCTATGAAAAGACTTACTTAACATGGATTTCGTACACCCTAGGACACTAAAAACCTATGGCTCGATACCAAGTTTGTCACGACTCCGAACATACACCAGATCGTAGACATGGGAAAAGGGACTCCCGAGAGACCCCAAGTTGACCCATGCCACATGCATACAACTAATCACATCCGAATAAGAGGAATGATAATCATAAAAATATAGCAGAAACGTAATTATAGCATAACATCAGGAAATACCGACATATATAAGAAGAGCACTACATACTTGTCCCAAAGCCTCTAATACATAAGACGGGTTGATGGGACAACATCCCCAACTAACCCGACCAATAATAAACATAAATAACATGAAAGTTCGTCAAATGGCCCTCGAACATGACTAATCACTAATAAGCTGAAATTGTAAGCTGAGATGGACTAAGGGTGAGGATGATCCTGAGATCCAGACCTTGTATCATGAAATGATATAGAATAGAAAGTACATGGTCAAGACGTGAAATGTACCAAATATGCAGGGTATGTAAAACGGACATTTTAGAGTAAATAAAACTCATTAATAAATATATAAGAGAAAGATATCATGCTTACATCAAATCATCATAATAAAACATAAGGCTCAAGACTTTCAAATCATTCATAATCATTCATTTTCATAATCGTAAGTAAACTTCATCAAAACATAACTGAGGCAACAATATAAACATAACAATCCATACAATATGCGAAACAATGGGATGACTCGGGCTCATAAAAGACACCATCATGGTAGATCCTTTCATGATGCCCCACCATTCACGCTCAAGTGGCAGAGCCGACCCCGGCTTGCCGTGCAAGGGTCGAGCATTAGGTGTGATATAACATTTGAGGGGATAATTATCAAAACAATATATCATTAGAAACCCACGGTGACACGTGGTTATGAGACACCGGCATAGTCCATTGAACGTCGGGCTGCTCGGTACTAGACACGGCTACCAAAAACATGCATATAGGCTCATACATAAATCAATAACAACATGTATTAAGATTCATTGGCTAGAATATAACATTTATCATCATGGATCCCCTTTAAAACATTCTTATCTAAGAATCATAGGCCCTTTTCATCGGCCAACATCATTAATCGATAAATCATGTAATTCACTTCATAAATCATAAATCATCTTCAACATGTGGACATTGCCCGATACTTCATCATATTCAATTCTTTCAAAATATGCTCGTAAACATGGGAGTTTGGAATCATTCTTTTCCATCATCAATAAACTCAAAATATAGTGTATTCATCATAAATCATAATTTCCATGAACTTTCATCAAATGGGCATTTTCAATTAAAAAGATTGAAACATGATTTTTAAGGAAAATAGTGTAAACATGCCCATCAGTCATAATTCAATAATGAAAACCAATTAAATCAACCCATAAATAGAAATCATATTTTCATGCATTTGGGTAAAACCTAACAGATTGAATAGAAGGATTCATGATTTAAATTGAATTTTGGGCATGGTGAGAAGTATTTACCCATTCTAAAACCATACATACCTAGGAATGGAATTATTTCGAGGTTCCTTGAATACCCACAAAGAAATTGAATGAAAAATTGGGTAAGAAGACCTTGAATCTCCTAAAAATCCCTCAAAGCTTTTGCATGAGAATGGGCATGCATAAAGGACTTAACTCATCTTATCTCACTCAAAAAAATTTCCAAAACGACGCAGTTTATGCCTTAGGAACTTTGGAAATTATGAAACACCCTTAGTTGTCACAGGAAATTTCTCGGTCGCGCCCCTACAAGGGACCTCATGGGTTGTTGCCTCAGGTGGCACAACTCGTGGCCATGGTCCATTAAGCACATCCCCTGCTCAAACATCTAAAGCGACTGGTGATCAATGAGTCGTGATGTCAGACCATGAGCCGTGGTCACCTTCCGTGGCCTATAGTGCCCATCCCAACTTGCCAAACCTCCAAGGTAGACCAGGGTGACCTCACGAGTCGTGAGGTCTCGACGTGCGACTGTGGTCGGCCCCGTACCTCTGCCACCTGTGCCTTGCCAAACCATTCTAACCACAAGTCACCTAATGACCGTGGTCACTCCTCATGACCCACTTCACGGGTTTTTTGGTGACCTAGCATGAATTTTCTCAATTTTCTCCATTTTTACTCGTGGTCCGATCCTTGAGTTCCCGGTGCTAACAGTTCATTTTGAGCAGATAGGTGGGTCATTTGAGCTTCCAAATTCTTGATGGAGGCTGTGTGAGAACTTACTGTTTGAGTGAGGTTAGACACCTCCCCTCTTAATTCTTTCACCCCACTTTCGGCTGACTCCACCTCCTTCAAAACTCGTGAGAGCATTTCTTTGATTTTGGATCCGTCCGCATCAATTACCCCCGGTTGATTTTGAGTATTTCCCCAACTTTGGGAGGTGGAATGTATGGATTTTCACTTCGATGGTAACAATCACCTTCTTGGTTTGGCTCTCTATTACTCTATCTCTCATTCCTTTCAAGCCATCTTTGTTGTTCACGATTTCTCCACCCTTGGTTATCATTCCTTTGGCCGCGGGCCTTAGTTTGCTCCCTTAAAGACAAGTTGAGTCCCTCCCATATGGTTACCCATATTGGAATTCTTCATCATATCTGGTAGAAGGCTCTTCATATTTCAGGGGACCTTGCATTCCCACAACCTTTACCACCTTAGGACCTACTCCCATCACATGTTTGGTCATCAATTCTAATTGTGTCATCATCTTGGCAAGAGTCTCATCCCTCTCATCATCCCTTTTTCGCAACTCTACCGCCAATGCACTTGAGCCGATATGATGAATGGACACACTCGTCTCCTTATGTGCCAAGCCCTGTTGGTTTTTGTCATTCGGTCAAAGCAGAGCTTTGCCAACTCCATGTGTTTGGTCCATAATTAATCCCCCATCTAGGTTGTTGGAAACATAATTGTTGATTGAATCAAGGGCCCTATAGAAGCTTTGGGGAAGCACTCCATCCGGTAATCCATGATTTGGGCAAATAGAAACCTTCTTTTTAAACCTTAACCATGCCTCATGCAAAAGGCTCTCCTTGTTATTGAAGTTTGTGATATCATCCGTCAGTTGTAACATCTTTTGAGGGAGGGAAAAACCAATCTAGGAAAGCCTTGGTTAACTTCTTGCCAATGGCACATCCCGCAGGAAGTTCCTCTAGCCACATTGTTGCTTCCCCCATGAATAAGAAAGGGAAGAGTCTCAACCTGATTGATTCTTGACTAATGTTTGTGATGTTGAAGGGCTGGCAAATTTCTAAGAAATTCCTCAAGTGCCAATTTGCATCTTCACTTGGCTTGCCAACAAAAGCCCTTTCATATGCAATAACTCGCAACATGGTACTAGTAACATGGAACACATTCCCTATTGTCGGTAGTAGGCGAATGGCGCCTGCAACTTCCGACATCACAGATTATCTTCTTCTGTTCCATGTGTCTCTCCACCGAGCTATCTCTGCCGCTTGGGGAGTGATGGCTCATGAGGCGGTGAGATCCTAACAACACAATAGAAAATCAATCATAGCATGATGCACACTATTCAACTTAACAATCAATCACAAGATCATCAAATGTCAGTCCCCAACAACGGCGCCATTTTTTATAATGTCCAAAATATATTCTTAAGTCAGAGAATATACACGGTCGTTGTATCAAAATTAGTAACTTGACAAAGTTGTGGGGTCGAATCCCACGAGGATTAGGTGATGATTTCAAGTGTTGATTGAAAATTTGATTTTAGCATGCACCATATAAATTTAACATAAAAATGAGGAAAATGGGGAGGTTCAAACTTTGCAGAGAATTACAAAAATTGATTTAATGAACTAAGAGCAAAATATTAGCTAAGTCATTGAGAATAGTGTGAAATACTAGAGGCGCGGTGTAGATGGAATACTAACTAGATCGGAATAGGCCAGGTCATCTCATAAGTTCAACAAGTGTAAATAATCTCGGGAAATAGGTAGCCTTAACTTCCCAGCCTATTGATCACCTTAGCTAGAGTTTTCTCAAACTCTATCCGCAATTTAGCACAACCCGAATTTGATTTGGATTAGAAACTTCATTATTCCCTAGCTATTAGCTTCATATTAGGAAGGAGAAAGTATTTTCAGCTATTTATAGCCTAATTTTACAATCTCCCATCCATTGCCCACTGACTAGATTCCCTTTCAATACTTAATTATTCTCTCCCAAGAACCAACCAAGAAACTATAGATAGACCCATATCCTCATCAATGGATCTTCGCATTAGATTGAAGGGAATCGAATAGATTTACACTTAATTGAACATTATAGAGATGACACTAGAAATACCTAGTCCAATTAAGTATTCATCAATACACGCCTCTAGTTAATAGTTTTAGCTCCTCATAATTAAGAAATTCAAAAACACAATCATCAAAGGCACAATTGAATTTAATAAGAAGAGTAGATAAATCAAAAGCACAATGATCCTTCAACTACAATCCGAAACTAAATAATACGAAAGAAGAAAATAGAGCAGAGTATCTTTTACAAAAATCAATCAAAATCCCTTTCTCGCCTTAAAGATGGTCTTCAGCTAAAAGAGGAAAGATGATGTGATGTGTACTCTGGCTTTTCTCACTCTCTCTATCTTCTTCCTCTCTTCTACCTTCGTAGTGTAATTCATTCTATTTATACCCTCAAAAGTAGGGCACTTTTCCTTCCTTTTTCCGCAATGGAAAATTATACCCTCAATAGCATCATTCTGGAACCGACGAAGGTACCAGCGGTTCAATGATGAAATCCGTGAACCGTTGGATACTTGCTCTTCTTCTTCGGTCATTTGCGCGGAACTTCGTGGTTCACCCGGCTGCTTCGTCGATGCTAACTGTGAACTTCTAGACCTTAAATTCTAATTCCAAAGTGTTTGAGTGTCATTCGGTGGCTGAACCGACATCTCGCCGCAGGTGACTCGTGAACCATTGATGGCATTCCTCCTATGAGGTAGTGACTTTCATCTATTAATCGATGTTTCACGATTAACACCGTATTTTGCTGCTTCTTCATTTTTCTCCTTTACCCAATTTTAGCTCTTTCTTCAGACTTAGGCATCTGCACACACAAAATCAAAAAGGGCATAAAACTAAATAACCCAAATCGAGAACTAGACAAAAATCAAGCTTTAGAGTATAATGAGTTGGTTAATACCAACTTATCAAAGGCGTCATGACAAATAAGGGAAACTGAGCCCTAGATATGTTGGGCCTTAAAGAGTTATCCACAGATAGGCAAAATAGCCTATTAGTTAGAGTTGCCTGATCTAGCTAAAAGTCCATCCAATATTTCATGTATTTATGTTGCAGAAGAGTATAGAGATCCGACCCATATTATGCTATTGATGATGTCTAGATTTTGACCAAGGAAGTTGCTTTGGTCAAAGTATTGGTATGAAGTAATAACATCAAAGAGGTAACTTGGGAGGATGAGGAAGAAATGAAGAAGAAGTGCCCTAACCTTTTTACGATGTTGACATGATATTGAGGTATGTATTTTATATCTAAGTTATTTAGTATGTTTTCTTGAAGCATGTTAAGCTTAAGTTAATTCTCATTCAAGGATGAATGTTCCCGGGGGTGGGGGGAGGGAAGTTACACCAATAAAACTTTTTTGATAATTATTTGATGTTTATATGTTATGCTAAGGTAATTACAGCTTGTATATTGGTTGTAGATGAGGAGGGAACATGTATGAAAGGAAAAGAGAAGAGTATGGGTTCATAAGCAAGGGTTAAATTTAAAGGAAATAAATATCTCCCAATCTATATTGAGTTAGAAGTACCACAACCTATCAAATTAAAGGTCTTTGAGTCTAATTTTTGTGAACATCAAATCATTCATTAATCAAAATTCAGATTAATAAGTTATGGAATTTTACCTAGGCAATTCCGAACGGTGACGTGGGCATGACATCCTAGCGCCTCCACCGTCAGATGGCATCGAAAATCATATTTGCACTTGTAGAAAGAATTTCCATTCTAATATAAATTGACCAGATTGCTATGGATTCCATTTCTCTATCAATTCCAGTAGCTAGAACAAACAAAAGCAAGGAGGAAACATCAAGCTAAGTTCAAGCAAATCACAATAGCGTTGGGAATTCCTTGCTAGTGTCCAAGGGGTTGTTTTGGAGCTCATTTTGGCAAGGTTTTGAAGGTGGTTTGATGAGTTTTAAAAGCTATTCCGACTTCATATATATCCATCTTTGAATAGGGATTATAATCTATAGGAAAGGTAATGCCCTCTTTAAACCTCTCTCAAATTGCAAAGCTTTTAAAGCTGGGAAATTGGCAGCTAAGTGAGCTGCCGAAGGACTGTTTTGGAGCTGATTTTTTCTCGTTTTTATTATTAGGATTTTTGGAGGTTTTTTGGATGAAATTATACTTCATATTGAGGGGAAGAATTACAGAAGAAGCAAGGTAAAATTCCCTATTGTTTCTCCCTCAAAAGCTAGTGAAAGTAGTAGAGAAAATGGCTAAATGTTGTTGATGTTTCCGTGTGTTGTTATTGCTTTTGTGACTGCCTTTGGTATGTTATTTTGGGCTACATTTTTACTAAATATTAAGCTTGTTTTTATCCTATAAATCCATGGAATTAAGGAGTTTGAAGGCTGGTCATTGAAATAAAAATAGCTAAAGAAAATTGCCGGAAAAAGATATGTTAAGGCGTCCTATCCTCATTGTTCAAGCAATAAATATATACTGCTGAATGGGCTAATATTCTAATTTCTTTACACTCATATTGAAGAAAGTATAATTCTGTATGAAGGGCAAAAAGTGCATGTCATTGAGTGTGAATCTTTGAAACATTTGGAACAAGTAAATGTGAGATGAAATTCGTGTTACTTCCAATTGTGTTGTAGTTATAAATCGTCTAAAAGTCCCATTATCACGGAACCACGATCTTTCCTTTACTATGTGATGTTAAATATGTTTAAAGGTCTGGTTGCTATGAAGTTGGTGAAAGAGCCAATATGACGCAATGCAGTAAACGGGTTTAAGCTATGTAAAGATGTTGCAAGCTATTAAGGGTAAGTGATCTTGTCGAAGTGATATTAATTATCATGATTGTCCTTATCTTATATATATTTTATACGGTATGTGAGGCTAAGGGTAGATTCCATTATTCCTCTCCCTTAAGAGAAATGTTAGGTTATCGAGTTCCTAAATCCAAAATGTGCCTAAGTGCTGTCTGTGGAGCTTGTTGAATTCTTTATGTCGCTCGAACCTTCTTATAACTTTTAAAGTCATTTATTATATTCATCTAGGTGTTATTTGAAAGGTTTATGTTATATATGCTTATAACTATAAATTATGAAAGAGGCCTATTCAGGTCGTAGTCTTGAATTTGTCATTTTTGTTTTATGCAATATTTGGTGAGAGATATGATATGAGCCTAGTCGGCTCCAGATATGAGACTATGAACTTAAATTTCACCGACCTATTACATCCGGTGGAAGTTTCTGGCATATTTGATATATGAGACTTATGACCTACCACCGACGTGCTATGTCAGGTAGGCAATTGTCCTTCAGATATGAGACCATGACCTTACTACCAATGCCATTATGTCGTGGGCAAGCCTCTTCGTATATGAGAGACTATGACCTACCACCGACGTGGTTATGTCGATGATAGATGTCCTTCAAGCATGAAACCTCTAAGACGACCATTTCGGTAAGGCAGTATTGATTGACCGGACTGGGTCATTATTTGATTAGGGATTCTATTGCTATGATAATGGTAGGACTTGTACATGTTCTTACTTGATTGTATTCACATGATGTAATTTCCATTTTGTTCAAATGATTAATTTTAGTCGTAGGTTGTATCTATTCCCTACTTTGATTTTATGTATTTTGAATGTATTTATGTTTACTATTTTAGCCTTACATACCAGTACATTTCATTCATACTAGCGCCCCTTCACCCAGGGACTCCCTTTCTGCAATCATGCTGCATGTAATGGTGAAGAGGATCGATCAACAGCCCCAATAGGAGCCTAATTTCTATAATTTTAGTGGTATGCTCCTTTCTTCCTTAAGCTATGTTTCCTTTTTACCATTTGAGTTGTGTACAAATAAGTAGGCCAAATGTGTCCCGTGCATTTCAGTTGCCTATTCTTTAGAGACTTGAGGGACTAATTATATAGCTGTTTGGGTTGTGTGGCCATGTTAGCCTTTGTTGTAGTTTTGGCTTTTATTGTAGCCCCTGTCGCCTTTTCGCTATTTAATTGCGGTTAGGAGACCTCATTAATCCAATATCTATTTTGGTTGGCATCGTAGACCGGCGTTAACATTACCAGTATAGAGGCTATACAGTTTGATCTCTTGACAATCTTAGGGTCGAGTGTCAGTTGCACCTTTTCCCGCCTTTGGGGCGATAGTGGAACCCGATCAATAGAGTTTTAATTTCCGTGATAAACCAGCTTCTAGAGTAGAAGGGTAGTTCGATGGTGCTAGTAGTTTGCTTTGTCTCCTACCTTAAGGCCAGTAAGATGATCTCCAAGGGTTATGTATACCATTATTTTCGGGTTAAGGATTCTAAGTCCAAACTCCAATTTCTGCAAATACCCGGCTATATGAGAATATTCGGATGTGTTTATGGATGATCTACTAGGATTCCCACTCGAGCGAGAGATTATTCTTAGTATCGACCTTCTCCTTGATACACAACACATATCTATTCCTCCTTATAGAATAGCTCCAGCTGAGCTTAAGAAGTTGAATGAACAATTTAAAGGTATCCTAGATAAGGCTTGATAAGGCCTAGTAAGTTCTCGTAGGGTGCTCCAATCCTTTTCATGAAGAAAAGACGTTCCCTAAGGATATGCAAAAACTATCGTTAGTTGAACAAAGACACAATCAAGAATAAGTATCATCTCCCAAGGATTGATGACTTGTTTGATTAGCTTTAGGTGCCAGGTGGGCTGTGCAAAGATAGACCAGATCCGGCTATCACCACTTCAGGTTAGGAAGAGTGACATTTTGAAGACAACCTTCAAGACTCGATAAAATACCATGAAATTTGTAGTTATGTATTTCGGTCTAATAAATGCTCTTATAGCTTTTGTGGATTTGATGAACAGAGCGTTCAAGCATTATTTGGATATCTTCGTTGTTATCTACTTAGATGATATCCTCTTGTATTCTCAAAGCTAGGAGGAGCATGCTGCTGATTTTGAGAATTGTGTTGCGACCATGATCATAAGTTGTTTGCTAAATTTAGCAAGTGCGGATTTTGCTGAAATCAGTTGCATTTTTGGCCATGTGGTGTCTAGTGAGGCTAAGGTAGACTCTCAGAAAATAGAGGTGGTGAAGGACTAGCCTAGACCTGTTAACCCTATTGACATCAGGGAGCTTTTCAGTTTAGCCGGCTACTACTCGGAGGTTTATAGGAGGTATTTTCATCCATTCTTTCACATTTGGCTAAGTTGACTTAGGAGAAGGCCAAATTCTAGAGGTCGATGTTTGTGAGAGGAGCTTTCAGAGTTAAAGGCTCAATTTATTTATGCGCTCGATCTTGATTCTTCCAGAGGGAACGTATGGATTTTGGTGTATTGTAGCTCTAGGATTGGCCTTGGGTGGGTGTTGATGCAAAGATGGGAAGGTCACATTTATGCCTCAAGATAGTTTAAGACTCATGAGAAGAATTACTGTATGGGATGATTGATGTGCTATGGGTTAATGGCACTTTCGGCACTTAAAACCGATGAAAGATGCATGGTTCTAGGTGTGTTTCATACGTATATATGCACTTTTGCTTTGTTTTTAGGGAAACTTCATATTTTGAGTTGAATTTATAAAAGAAGTGAAAAGATTTGTGAAAATGGTGAAGCTGGGCACGCCTCGCACGAGTTGTACCTTGGTGGTACGAGCCGTATTATGCATTCGTGATAAAAATCTAGAGGAATGAACAAGGTGATGGCCAAGTACAAACTCTTGGTATGAGCAAGTATTCACATCCTGGTGCGAGCCGCACCATAATAGTCATGGAAAATTATAGAAGGATGCACTTGTCTAGTTTCCTGATAGTGGTAGCAAATGCGAGTCATGATGAACACATATGACTTGTACCAAGGAGCTGTGGTGAACTTACGAGCAAAAGGTTTTCAGTAGATTCCGTGGTATGAGAGGATACCATGAACCGTGAGATCAAGGTATGAGTCATACCAAAGCACCCACCGAAATATTCAAAGGATTCCGCACTTCACAAAAGACGTACCATAACAGAAATGTGCAACTGCAATGCTGTTGTTGTACGAGCCACAAATACAATTCAAGGACTTAATCAATTTCAAAGCTGCCTTGCATCATACGGATGGAAGGTACGACTCATAACTACAAGCTACGACTCGTAGAATTTGGTGGCGACAATTATAACAGTTTTCCTATTAATTTAGGAAAGTTTTCATTATATGTATGAATACTTTCTAGGTTACTTTTGTGAAGAGAACCATTTTTTGATAGAGAACCGATACTTCTGAGATTTTTTCGAGTTTTCCAATATTCTGAGACATTATTCATTGTTCTAGAAATATTGGAAGTTGAATTGTGCAACAATCAATTGATTTTAATTTCTATCATCATTTTAAGTTTATAATTATGATTTCTTCCATGAACGCACTTTTCTTATACAAATGAGAGACTAAAATCTCCACAACTAGGGTTGTGGGAACTATTTTGGAATAACTAACTAGGGTTTGCACATAGTAATTCAAAATTAATACTTGTGTTTATATTGTCTTTTCTTCATTCTAAATGTTTCTTAACATAGTGCAACATCAGGACTTGCCCGAATTCTCTACCTACTTGAACCTAGAGAGATACAGATACAAAAAGAGAAAGAGCAACAAAGCCTTGAACTTTATGATTCATTGTGTAACTTGAGTTGGTGCGCTTGAAGGATAGTTAATTTTTAATAAATTAACGGCTAAAGTGAAAACACTCAATAGACCTAATCTGGTGATTGAGTATAGTCATCCAATAGAGACGAATCAGTCGTTTTACGAACCTATGTTATCGGCTATACTGTGCTAAGTATTGACAGATCCTTAGTGCATTCACCCGATGTTGTTATGAATCCATGGGGATCACCTCCTAGTTAATTGCATAAACTTGACAACAACATCAATTTACAATACTTACTTGATTACTTCATTAAAAACCCCCTTCAGGAGGTTAACAAACTGAAAGAATAAACACTAAGCATTAGTCTACATCTTACCATATTCCTTATGAGATCGATCCTAACCTAGTTTGGTTTTTTTATTGAAAACGTCTCGCATCATTCTTATACAAGAGTGTGATTTGAGCGTTATCAAAAATGGTTCCACTGTAGGGAATACGGCTTAAGATTAGATTAATTGTTTGTATCTAAATTTTAGTCATTATTACCTCATTTACGTTTTTCTTTTATTTTTGACACCCATAGGTTGTCACTTGGTGAATGCCAAGTACCTCTATTGTTTAAAAACTTCCGATTCCACTTGATCTTGAGCTAGAAAGAACATTGAGTAAATGGATAACAACAATGAATCCCCTGAGTAGAGAGGCAGCCAGATTAGCTACTAAGGCTCATCAAGTAGAGTTAGCTCGACAAGCGCTCTTTAGGGAGTTAAGGATCCCTAGGGAGTGGTAGATAATGCTTACCGACATTGACTCGCGTAACCGAGGCCATACATATGCTCATTAGTTTAATGATGATGAGGACCTAGACGTTGATAACCGGGGTCAATAGGAGCCATTGTACCACCACCTTTGGTCTGCTGGGACAAGCTTGACATCACTAGCACCATGATCCTATTTCTCAATATGAAAGGGGTAAGCTAGTGGTCATGCAACACGATAAAATCTACACCTCGATGAACCTTGTGGGGATTTTCAAGGCATATAGGTTGCCAGTGTAAGTCAGAATGCTATCAGGCTAAGGCTCTTCCCATTTTCTTATCTAGAGAGGCCACTTTATAGTTGTCTGAGTTACCAAATGACCCATCACCAAATGGAGGAGCTTGCACAAGCTTTTTAAAAAGGTTCTTCCAACCTTCCAAGATGCCGCAGCTAAAGGATGATATCTACAATTTCTGGTAGTTGAAGACTAAGGAACTCCATGAAACATGTATGAGATTTAAGAAGAAGATGATAAATTTCCCAAATCACAAAAATTCCCGATGACAATTTGTTAGCAATATTTCGAGATTGTAGCAGACATACAAGTGTGGGAGGGGCAATTTGTAGCAAACTATTCTTAAATCTTTTGTAGCGTATACAAAGGCGTGGAGGGGCACTGATGAGTCACTCTTAGGAGCAAGAACTAGCCATACTAGACCAAGTGACCAAAATAAGCATAGCCTCGCACATAGAGTAAGGGGAAGCAACTGCATCTACATATGCAATAGGGATGATCAGGATCAACATAGAAAAGAGGAGGAATGTGATCGGGAGTGGCTCATATATGACATTAGACCTCGTCACGGCTATTATTGGTTCTTGAGATCAAAAGGTGAATGCGGTGGGGCTCAGGTCAGGAACCAAGGTATGAGTAGTCAAATTTCAAGGAGGAGGCAAACTTTTTGGACAACCAGGTGGTGGGCTTTGGGCCAACGCCCAAGGTTCTGGATAGGACACTTGGCGCCAAGCTTCCGAAAATCAAGGTCTCGAACCAAGACAGACAACTACAATAGGAAAGGGTATAGGGATAGGAATAGAGGTCGTGAACAAGAAAGTGAATGGAGAAAGAATGATGGCTGGGCCAATGACCCAAAGGTTTATATGTTCCTCCTAGGGCTCATGAGGGTAATTCTAGATTCTCGAAGTTGGAGAGTAGATGGCGAGCCGCGAAGAAGATAAAGTCCACTGATGATCAACTAAAGGATATCTAGGGAGATATGTCTAGCATGAGCAAGAAAGTTGAATCGCATGCCATTATGATTTAGCAGATTGAGAAACAACTAGGGTAGATGTCTCGTATCCATGAACCAAAGGAAAAGGGTACACTTCCTAGAAACACAAATAAATCTGAAAATGATAGTCACTTATGGCTGTGATGACTAGGAGAGGGAAGACCCACCATTGACCCCTCCCTTTCCAGTTGTAGTTAAGATGGAGAGTCAAAAGGGAGATTGAGTTGAATGAGGAGGATGAGGTTGCTGAACAAGATATTATATAAGTGATGTTGATTTGACTAAGACTCCAAGTGATGTAAGGAATCTAAAGTTGATGAAGGGAAGGCGAAAGATGTGAAGTTCTAGAAGTTCTTGTCAATGCTAAAAGAGTTGTATGTGAACATCCCATTGGTCGAGGCATTGAACAGATGCCTGGGTATGCCAGGTTCATGATGGACCCGTGAGTAGGAAAGGTCCGTGGAGGTATGAGCTCGCTGGTAACTTGCATCATTAGAAAATATATTTCAAGGGTCTTTTTCTTAGAAAAGGAAAGATACATGTGCTTTCACCATTCCATGTAAGATTGGTGATTTGAGATTATGAAGGCCTTGTGTGACTTGGGTGCTAGTATCAACTTGATGCCATTATCTATAATTAGACAATGGGAGTTTGAGAGCCCGCACACTAACTACGATGTGGCTACTAGTGGCGGACTCACAATCCAGCAACCAGTAGGGAACTCTTCTATGTGCTAGTCAAGGTGGACAGGTTTATCTTCCCAGCTGATTCTGTAATCCTGTAGATTGGAGGTCAATTTCGAGGTCCTATTATATTGGGGCGTACCATTCCCTTACCACCGGAGAGCTTTATTAGATGTTTAGGCCGGCTAGTTGAATATTAGACTCGATCAATGAAGAGGTCGCCTTGAGTGTCTGTAGGTCAAATGAAGCATCCTAATGAGTTTAGGGGTGCCGTCACAATTGAGGATGAGTTGATTTCTGATAACCCAAGAATATCATAGACACGGCTGCCCGTAACGCAATCAGCGCTTGGAAGGCAACCATGAAGTGGTTTGATGAAATCCGAGACCGAACCACCGTGTCGTTTCCTGCAATGTTAAATCAAGTGCTTTTTGGGAGGCAACCCAAGCATCTTCTATGTGTGTTGAGTTTATGTGAAATTAAAACTGTGGGCGGCACTGTAGAACAAGACTATACTACGAGCCTCGCATGAATAGTAGAATGATTGCAGTAGCTTGTAGCATTGTCCATGGCGAAAACGAGACATGTCCAAGTGCATGAATTATTATGGTTGGTCATTAGAACTCGTACATCCATGGTACGAGTCATAGTACTCACCGTAATGATGAACTACTCTAAGTGTGAAGTGTAGAAATTATGACCTATGAGTCATGGTATGATTCATAGTACCTGGTACCGTACCGCACACTTATAGGTCCCCAGGTAAGTTCCCACAGCCTTCCTGTATGAGTCCATGGGACGTCGCATCGTCATGGTATGAGTCGTGACAGGAAAATTTAAATAAAATAAACCGATCCAACTCAAATTTTTAAAATCCGCCCTAGCCTAAGAAAACAAAATAATTTCATATTTCAATTCCTACGATCACCTCCCGCACTAATCACCCGTAACTCAAGCACGTTGCTGAGCTCAAATCTATGTAAGTAAAGTTGCACGAGCTACTTGAATTCCTAACCCAAAATTGAAGCAAGCAAGAATTTGTTCAAGAACTTGAAAAAAACAAGTAAGTGATTACATCTTCATCAAAAATTCTTGCTAAGTATTAGCCGACAGTGAACTGAGATTCCTCTACTCATGAAAATAAGGAGAGGAATATGATATGAGGCTACATCTGGATGTGTTTTGAAGTGTTAGGAATTAGAATGCTCAAGTAAAGAAATTAATCATGGGTAGTGAGTTAGGGGGTATGAAGCATGTTTGGGATTGTATGGGCAGGTGAAAATGATATAATTGCATAAATGGGAATGGAATTCCTAAGTACCCAAAAATGTATCTAATTGCGCAACTGGAACCTACATAAAGGTAAGGACAAGCTCATGAGCCTCTTGCCAACAC
The DNA here is from genome assembly GCA_018107945.1 of Datura stramonium. Taxonomy (NCBI): domain Eukaryota; kingdom Viridiplantae; phylum Streptophyta; class Magnoliopsida; order Solanales; family Solanaceae; genus Datura; species Datura stramonium. The sequence continues at coordinate 34,091 of JACEIK010007972.1, forward strand.
GTAGCTTCATACTAGACTCGTAGGATGATTCATTGGTACCGTCCCAAGCCGTGCTTAAATAGGAAACCTGGTATGGGACCTAGTACGACACGTGGTATTTCACTATGTGTCGTACCTGGTGGTCATACCAGAATCAACAAAGGGTCAAGTTTAGCAACGGTACGATCCTTGGGGTACGACTCAGAGAATCTAACTAAGATCTATAATAACAGGTCGCATAAAATACTAGGATTGGGGGTACTATGAGTCTTAGTACGAATCACCACCAAGGTACGACCCTTACTAATGACTCGTGATGAAATACTTAGTATGACTCTTAGAATCTAACCAACTGCAATAATGAGTCGCATACAAAAATACTAGAGGGACAGTACTATGAGTCTTAGTATGAATCGCACTCAACAAGGTACGACCCTTACTAATGACTCGTGATGAAATACTAATATGATTTTCTTGCTTTATTTTCCTAAGATCACATGTACTAAACTCTCTCTCCACAAGTACCATGATAATTAAGAAATGAGAAACCAAGAAGGCTAGGGACAAGGAGGCCATAGTTGAGATCGCCTGGAGGGCACTGGTAGATGAGCTTTCAGCCTCCGAGCAGGAGAAGGGTACCTCAGTGGTTCACTAGAGGATTAATTACAGATACTGATGACACTGATGAGCTACAAACCACTAGGGAATAGGCCAAGGTTAAGGCCAGCGCTACTCCCTCTACTACTCTTGCAAATGCTCCCTAGTTTGGAGAAGCGGAGCTGATAAACAGTCTCAAGAGTTCAGTAGTGGCCAAATGCTAAGGAAGGGGTCTCGATGAGGCCCAACTCAGAGAGGGTGCACATGAGATCTGGGCTGGAGGAGAGACCCAAGAGTGGGATGATGATAACCAGATTTTTCCTTCTAGAGTCTCGCACCATTAGGTGGAGTGTGCTCTGCTCTGATATATGAATAGGGCCTCACTCTCACCTCCAAACAACACCGTGTGGAGCATTCATGAGGAACCACTGATCTTGACTGGTTCTCTAAATAAGGTCGATGAGATGAAGTTGCCCTTCAACTTTTATGGGTTTGATGGATGGCTAGGAACCCCTAACAGCTTCAGCGTATTAAATTAAATTTAGGGGACTTCTACACCAACTACTTGGTGATGATGAAGCAGAAGGCAAAGGCTAGGCAGAAACTGAAGGAGCAGTCTAGGCTTGATAGTGTCATGGTATGGAGACGAGTAGTTACGTTCCCAAAGCAGACCATCGCCCGAATGTTGTATGGGGCCAGAGTTCAAACCTTTAGCCGCCACAACCGAGTTTGATTAGGAGAGCCATGCCCTAAAAAGGGTTAAGAAGCTGGCCCTCTAAGAGAGATAGAGTCAAGTGTGATGGATAGCAGGGAAACCATATCCGGAGGAGAAAGAGGAGGTAGAGTGGGTGACCAGTAGACGACAGTCACAAAGTCTTCACTCAACTTCATAGGAAAGGACCGTTGAACACCGGGTTTTCCAACTGTGCCGGCACCGACAGTAATGAAAACACCTTGAGTGCCAAATGTAGTAAGGTTGGTGGCATGCATCATGTATAGATATACCATCACAACTTGGAGAGTGATAACTGATGAGATTCAAGATCATGCTCGGCTTGATAACCACTATCCCCATTCTAGGGTCTCATACATAGACTCGGGCGAGGTTATAGCGAGATTGATAGAATGAGGTTGGGGGACACAAGACTACGGATATAAGGCTAATTTGAGATGACATGAAGCCAGTGAGCCGGGTTAGATTACCAGCGAGCAGATAGATGCCCTTCCTCAGTGGAGTAAAGTGAGATGTCGGATACAAAAGTCGCCAGACAACAGTTGACCCCAATGCTTCCTCCACACCTCTACTGGCCATATTGGGGCAGGTTCCCTCAAGATGTATATTGGTGGGTCATGAATTCCTCTAGAAAATGTCAAACAAATTGATATTTACCGAGAAAAGGTCAACATGATGATGGAGAATGCCAAGCCTCGGGTCAAGGCCGAGATTAAGGAGGCTGCTAGAGGACTAAAACTAGTTAGATAGTTTTGAGCTTCGGTTCAATGAGTGCTTAGCTGAGCAGCTGGATACATGTAGCTTGAGGGATAAGTTAAGGGCTCTACGGATTCAAGTAGTCGAGCTGTTCTCTAGACAGCTGGCCATATTAGCAACCTCCACCATTCTAGAGCTAGATGTTGATCTTGATGAGGAGCTAGACCTTAGGGCATTTTGGGCTCCGACAGCAGCTGGTGGAGAGAAGGGGAAGAATAGGGCATCGAAGGTAGATAATGATGAGCCCTCCAAGGTGGCTGATGACGAGCCCTCAAAGAAGAGGAAGAGAAAAGAGAGAAAGGAGTGCAAGCGGGAAGTAGCAGAGAACCTGAAGACTCATGACCAATATAGGTCAGAGCTGCGGGAGAGAGCAAGAGGAGCGAGGAGCTTCACTACTATGCCTGGAAAGCTTGTGGGTTGCAGTGACCCTACGGGTGAGCGACATTTAGCCCATGTTGATGCAGAGGTCACTATGGTGGCCATGATTACTCACTACAGCCCTCGAGACCACAATGTTGAGTGTGCCGGCCATCGCTGGCACCACAAATACAGCAGAGGGGAGTGTGCCTTCACACCCATCTCCATTGGATGACTGAAGCACTTAGAGTGCCACAAGTATTTGCCTCTCCTAGTTTTTAAATTATTTTTACTACTTTGTGGACTAAGCATGAATTTTGAAAGGGGGTATATCTGTCTTTTGGGTTTTTGTCCATTTGAGGATTTTTATTGTTGTGTTTCTTTTCCCTAGGACATGCGATCTAGTAGAACTGACATGTTTAGGATTTTTTTTTTGTTTTTGTTTAACTAGAAGTATCTTAGAAGTACTTATAGCCAATAAATGCATATGTGTTTGATGTTTTGGAAATTTTTAAAAAAAATGACCCATTTATATTTTTTTGTATTTAGTTGTGTATGTTGACTTCAAAGCATGACCATTGTGGATCTTTTTATTGCATTTGATAGATTAGCATGTGTCATTGTAGCTTAGTTGTGCATGAACCAGATAGGTAGAATAAGTGCAAACTTGTACCATGTGTGAGTGAGGATTCTTACCTAGTTCAATATTATGTGGAGAATCTAGAACTTCCCGGTTGGTCTTTATATAGGTTATAGGATAGTTGGTTAGGAAAGGATCATAGGTCATTTTTTATTTATCCCACTTTTATTTTATATTGCCCTACCAAATAAAATGAATACCTTAATCCCATGTTTGAACCTAAAAGTGACCTTTTCGTTGATTAGCCCATTCACCTACCCTGTTTTGTTCATAACGAACCTATTTTGGCGCTCTTTGGAAATTCTGAACCTCAACTTAGGAAAAATGTCTAAGTTGAGGGTGGCTATTGTAGGGGTGCATAAATGAGGTGGGGGAGAAAAAGGAAAAAAGTTGGTTAATGAAAGGTTGGGTATGGAGAGAAAAAAATTTGAAAAAGAAAAAGAGAAAAAGAAAAGAAAAAAGAATGAAAGAAACAAAATTGAAAATGAAAAAGATAAAATTCACCACATCCCCAAATGTCAATCGAATGAACAAAAAGGGAAGAAAAGGATGAAAAAGGAAAAAAGAGGTAAAAAGTAAAAACTGAAGCAAAGTTGTGTAGTGTCATGGAGGGTTAGTCACTATTTCCATATCTACAATATTTGACCCGAAGCCTACATTACTAGCCAATAGAAGTCCTATAGTGATCCTAGCCTGACCGTCTGAAAAACCAAAGTAGAGAAAATAAGGGCAAGATTATGGTATCCGCTATGTAGTATTTGGAACTTCTTTGTGAGAGTGAGAGTCCTACTTGTTATCCCAAGTTATAT
>JACEIK010007972.1:38011-61367 GCA_018107945.1 Datura stramonium
GTATTGGGGACTTCATTTGCTATGAGGTACATAGTTTGCAATTGCATTCTGCCAGTTGTCTCGTAAATAGCATTAGTGATAGCTCAGTTCACTACTAATAGTTAGACTCCATATCTAGGTCCCTGTGTGTCATGAGTTATAGTTGCAAGTTGGTATAGCTGACTTGAATTTGAATGAAAATGGGGTCAATATCTGATAAAGGCTATGTGTGCGAATATTGGTGTGTTAGTTATAGGTCTTCTATTTTGCTTTCTAGGTAAGTGTCGTGTTATAGTTTTGTTTTATTTGCATGAGGACATAAAAATCTTTAAATTGAGGGTGTCGATTTGTTGTGGGCTTACAACATTTTCGGTGTTTAAAACTGATAAAAGATGTATGATCTTAGTTGTGTTTATATAGATATGATGCACTTTTGCTTTGTTTTCAGGGAAATCATGTGTTGGAGTTGAATTCTATAAAAGAAGTGAAAAGAATGTAGAAAATGGTGAAGTTGCAAGTCTCAGTACGAGTCGTACTATGCATTCGTGATAAAATCCAGAGGAACTACACAAGGTGATGGCTAAGTATGACTCTTGGTACGAGCTGTACCAAAGCAGTCATGGAAAATTACAGAAGTATGCACTTGTCTAGTCTCCTGGTAGGGGTAGCAGCTATTAGTCGTGATGACCCCATGAGACTCGTACCAAGGAGCCGTGGTGAACTTCATAGAAAAAGTTATTTGGCAGATTTTAGGGTACGAGAGAATACCACGAGTCCTGAGATCAAGTTACATTCATACCAAAGCACTCGTGGAAATATTCAAAGGATGCTAGACTTCAACATATTAGACCGTGAAAGAAAGGTATAACTCGTAAAAACATTGTACAAGTCATACTAGCTCCTAAGACTTAACCAATTTCAAAGCTGCCTAGCATTGTATAGATAAAAGGTACAAATCATAGCTACAAGGTACGACTCGTAGGATCTTGCGTCTACAGTTACAGAAGTTTCCCTGTTAATTTAGGAAAGGTTTTTGATTATTTGTATAAATACTTTTCTAGGTTATTTTTGTGAAGAGACCGAATTTTTTATAGACAACCGATAATTTGGAGATTCTTCTTGTGTTTTCCAATATTCTTGGAGACATTATTCATTGTTCTTGAATTGTTGGAAGTTGAATTATGCAAAATCAATTGGGTTTTATTCCAATCATCATTGTAAGTCTCTAACTATGATTTCCTCCATGAAAACTAATCATTTTCTTACAAACATCAGAGGCTAAAATCTCCACAACTAGGGTTGTGGGAACCATGGTGGAATGACTGACTAGGATTTGCACGTAGTGATTCGAAATCAATACTTATGTTTGTATTGTATTTTCTTCATCTTAAACATTTATTAATGAAGCGCAATGCTAGGACTTGCACAAATTCTCTTCCTGCTTGAACCTAGTGAGGTAGAGATTAAGAAAAGAGAAGAAGAACAAAACCCTAAATTTTATGATTCATTGAATAACTTGAATTGTGGTCGTATGATAGTTAATTTGGAACAAATTGATAATGTTTAAAGTGAAACTACTCAAGAGACCTAATCTAGTGATTGAGTATAGTCATCCAATAGGGACGAATCAGTCATTTGGATGAACTTATGTTATCAGTTCTATAGGCTAAGTATTGAGATAGATCACTAGTGCATTCACCCGAAGTTCTTATGGATCCATGGGGCACCTCCCTACTTAATTGCATAAACATGACAACAACATCATTTACAATACTCTTACTTGATAACTTCTTTAGAACCCTGCTTCAGGAGATAGTTGAACTGAAAGCATAAGCACTATGCATTATTCTATATCTTGACCATATTTCTTATGGGATCGACCCCAACCTAGTTGGGTTCTTTATTGATAGCGTCCATGCCATACTTTTACAAGAGTGTAGTTTGAGCATTATTAGTGACCTTGAGTTAGTAGCGGTGGTATTTTCCTTCAAGATTTGGAGGCATTACTTGTTTGGAGTTCATGTGGATGTATTCACGGATCACAAAATCCTTTTGTATTTGTTTACTCAAAAGGACCTAAATTTGCGGCAAAAGGAGATAGCTTGAGCTTCTCAAGGATTATGCTATGAGTGTCCTTTACCATCCGAGCAAGGCCAATGTAGTGGAATATTCTATTAGTAGGTTGTCTATGGAGAGTGTGTCCTATGTTGAGGATGGGAGGAAAGAATTGGTGAAGGATTTCCATCGGCTTACACATTTGGGGGTTTCCTTACTAATTCAGCAGATGGCGGTGTTATCGTACCGAATAGTGCAGAGCTTCAATGGTGGTAGAGGTTTTGGAAAGGCAAGATGAGGATCCTATATTGATAAAGTTAAAGGAAGCAGTACAAACTCAAAAAGTGGAGTTTTTATCCCAAGGGGGAAATGGTGTACTCCGATATCAGGGCCAATTGTGTGTTTTGAAGGTGAATGACTTGAGAGAGTGAATGTTGAGGGAGGCATATTGCTCTCGATATTCTATCCATCCAGGTGCCACCAAGATGTACCGTAACTTATAGGAAGTCTATTAGTGGAATGACATGAGGAAGAATATTGTAGAATTTAAGGCCAAGTGTCCGAATTGCCAATAGGTGAAGGTTGAGCATCAGAGTCCAGGAGGCATGCTTCAGAAAATCAGCATTCCCACTTGGAAGTGAGAAGAGATAATTATGGATTTCATCACAGGGTTACCTCGTACACCGACCGCATGATTCCATATGTGATGTTGGGCATATTTTTATGCCCTTTTTCCATGTATTTGCCAATATTTGATCATGTTTTGAGTTCATAATCCTTAATTTATGCTTAAATTCATGTATGTGTGTGTTTTATATGCTAACAAATGATTTGAGTTGATTTGAGCTGGAAACTTAGCAAAATGGACTCAAAATGATGCAAGAAATGATGATTTAAGGATCTGACGAGTTTGGTGTTATGGTTGGTGCCCCCCACAAAGTCCCAAACTTCAGAGAACAAGAATCTCAGCCTGGTGTTATGGCTAGCACAGCAAGATTCAAAGAATTGCACTTCAAAAATTTGGCGAGATGAGTGGTGCCCTGCGCTAGAGGTGTCCAGACTTAGAGAAATTTGACAAACACTTTGGCGAGATGAAGGGGGCAGCGTACCAGACCCTATTCGGAGCTAAAATTATTTGAAATTTGACTAAGTCTATGACGATATAGGAGGGTCCAGAGCTATTCCGTGATGAAAAATGTTGATTTTAAAGCCAAGTCTTGAAGGACAGAAAGGTCATTTGAAGGCTCATCTATGAATATAAAGCCTTAGGTTGTTTGTTAAGTAGTTTTGGACTTCTTTGAAGCAATCTTTGCTCATTTTTATTTCGTAGTCCATTCATGAAAGCTTGTAAGTTGTTTGGAACGAAGACAAGGTTCCACAACTAGGTTTTCTCTTCTTTACTTCATATTTTTGCATGATGATGACTGAGTATTTATTTTTCCGCTTATCTATGAGTGGCTAAATTCGTATTCTAGGGTTGTGACCATGGTGAATGGTTGATTGTTTGATAGACTAAATAAACTTAGTTTTGATTCTTATTTAATGGTTGTTTGTATTTATTTGTATTAATTTATTATTTATGAGCTTGATCACCATATAAGTAATCCGTTGACTTTCTATTGAACTTGGGAAAGGGAATCGAAAGGGTTAAAAATAAATACAAAACTAGAATTCAAATACGCTTGAACCCATTGGTGATAGGATAAAAGTTGTTGTTGAGGATAGGGATATACCCTTTAGCCCCTTTTAGTTGAAATATAAGTAGGCATAACTATCGTTTCATTGTTCTCCTGCGACCATAGGGATATAGGTGCTAGGATTCATGAAATAGTTCTTGGATGCTAGGGATAGTGACAATAAATGGGATAATAACTTGTAACTAACAACCATAGGGAATCATGCTAGTTTAATTACGTCTGGATAACTCAACTTGAATCCAACCAAGTGCCATTGCCCTAGTCTATCATCAATATCGAAATACAATCAAGCTTGCATTTATTTTAGTTAATTTTTACATTTGAAGTTTTAGTAGTTTGATTTTCCAAACCAATCTTCATTTTACTTATTTCGTAGATTAGTGAAAATAAAGTGACAACCTTATAACGATTAAATTGACAATTCCCTATGGGTACGATATCTGTACTTAACAATCCTATATTACTTGACGACCAGTGCGCTTGCATGAACTTGGGCGACATCAATGTGGCTGATTTTTCATTGGATGACCAAGTTAGCACATTTCCTACTAATTAAGGCTACAGATTCAGTTGAGGATTATGATATACTTTACATTTAGGAGTTGTTCAGGATGTATGGAGTTCCGTTATCTATCATATCATATAGGGGTTCTTAGTTCACTTCTCAGTTTTGGAGGTCATTTCAGAAGAGCATTGGTACTCAGGTCAATCTTAGCACAACTTTTAACCTAAATATGGTGGTCAAGCTGAGTGGAATATTAGAACTCTTGACGACATTTTGAGAACTTACCTGATTGATTTGAAGGGCAGTTGGCATGATCACTTACCTCTAATTGATTTTGCGTACAATAACAGCTATCACTCCAGCATTCAAATGGCTTCGTTTGAGGCTCTTTTTGGGCTAATGTGTAGGTCACCTATTGGATGGTTTGAGGTAGGAGAGGCTTTGTGGGTATGGCCAAATTCAGTTCATGAGGTTATGAAGAAAGTTCATCTTATCCAAGAAAGGTTGAAGATATCCAGAGTCATCAGAAATCATATCCAGATGTTAGGAGAAGAGAGCTTAATTTTGAGGTCGATGATTTGGTGTTTTTTTAGGTTTCACCCATGAAGGGAGTTATGAGGTTTGGCAAGAAGGGGAAGCTTAATCCCCGATATATTGGTCCATATAGGATTTTGAGGTGATCTGGCAAAGTGGCTTATGAGTTAGAGGTGTCGGCAGAGTTAGCTTTGGTGCATCTAGTTTTCCATATGTCCTTGCTGAAAAAGTGCATTGGTGATCCAACTCTATTTTTTCTAGTAGAGAACATTGATGTGAAGGACAACCTTACCTATGAGGAGGTTCGGTTAAGATTCTTGACCATCAAGTTTGGAAGTTGAGAAATAAAGAGGTGCTTCAGTGAAGGTCTTTGGAGGAATCAACATATAGAGGGACCTACCTGGGAAGCCGAATTAGATATGATGGCCAAGTACCCTCACCTCTTCCCTTGCAGTTCAATTCTAGATTGAGGTACTACTTTCCTCCTTAGTAATCTATTTAGTTTCGTGTCAGCTTCATATCTTTCAATTACTCTCATGTTATAGCATGTATGTATGTTTCATGATTTCAGTTCAGTCATATATTTTAATTCAGAGTTAGTCACTCCGTCAATATTCAGCCAAAGGAGATTATTGGGCATAATTTTATATAGGAACTGAGAATAGATTCAAAGATCTTTCTTGACGCTACCGCACAGGGACAAATTTTGTCTAAGAGCTATGATGAAATAAAGTCTCTTATGAACCTTATGTCAGCGTGAAGTCAAGATTATCAGGAATCAGCTAGAGGGTTCACAGCAACCAAGGTACGAGGAAAGCTCGAGGAAGATGGTGTTGCAGCAATCCGAGTAGATATCAATCAACTGGAGAATGTGATAAGCAATCTTGTAACCACACTAGCAGGAAGTCATGTTCATCAGGTCCACTAGGTCCAAACTCCAGCACCATTATGTGAGGTGTGTGGAGAAGGCCATGCTTATTCAGGTTGTCCACTAAACCCAAAATCTGTATATTTTGTGGGACATAAGGTCATGGTAGAGGTTTTACAGGTAACAACTATAACCCGAGGTATCCGAATACATCCAATCCCACATAGGGAGGGAATTATAATTTCCAAAGGCCCCAAAATAACTATCCAAGACCTTAGGGCCAACAACCAGACAGTTCACTTGAAGAGACAATGAAGTAGAGGATGGTTTAACAGACTCAGTTGGTTAATGAGATGCAGAAGTCCATCTATGAACTGGAGAGACAGATGGAGTAATTGTCCCTTCAACAGACTAACATATCGTAAGCGAAACTTTCGAGTAACATCAATAAAATCCCAAGGAAAATGTGAGTGCAATTTCTTTGCGCAATGGTAAAGAGCTGGTTGAGATGATCCCCAGAGATAACAAAGTTGATACAGAGCAGGTTTTAACGTCCAAAAAGGAGGTTGGTGAGTCAATAAACTCAAAACCAAAATTAGTATAAGCCAGACCACCCCCTCCATTTTCACAAAGGTTTAAGAAGCAGAAGGAGGACACATCTTACAAGAAATTTCTTGATGTGTTGAAGAAGAGGTACATGTTAACTTACTATTGGTGGAGCTTTTGCGGGAAGTTCTGAAATACATCAAGTATCTGAAGGATACTATGGCTCTCATGGAAGAGTGTAGTTCTCAGGTGCAGAACAAAATTTCAAAGAAGCTGAAAGACCCCGAGAGCTTCACCATTCCAGTGGTTATTGGGAACAAAGAAGTTGGTTCGCACTGTGTGACTTGGGTGCAAACATTAGTTTGATGCCTGAATCCTTGTTCAAAATGTTAGGTTTAGGTGAACCAAGTCCTACCATAGTGTCATTGCAACTTGCCGACAGTCTCTTGCCTATCCTGATGGAATCATAAAGGACGTCTTGATCAAGGTGGGACCTTTCATCTTATCGGTGGACTTCATAATCCTGGATTATGAAGTAGATGTAGCAGTTGCCCTCATTATGGGGAGAGGATTCTTAGCCACTGCTGATGCTATTATAAAGGTGATGTCGGCAAGATGTCAATGATGTTAGATGGTTAGGAGGCAGTCTTTGATATGTTTGGAGTGGTAGGGTTACCACCTCATTACGAGGACTTCATAGTGAGACCAACGATAGAGCTTGGAGGGTGTAAGCAGGTAGTTGAGCAGCATGTGTTGTATGAGAATTTAGCACGTTTTTAAGATTCTACTCATCTCACTCAATTGAAGGAGTGAGAAGTCTTGTGTCGTGATGGGATGTTAAATCAGGCACTACACAAGAAACAACTCGTGAATGTCGTGCTACGACCATGACTATGGCACTTGGTGGGAGGAAACCCATCTTGCTAACACTTTTTGTTTTGTAGAGTTAAACAGGGCTTTTGAGGCAGAAAGAGTAGGGACCATGTGCTGAAAACTTCTAAGACTGGGGCGAGATATTTGGTGTGGGGTTCCGGGTGTTGAACTTCAGAAAGAAAAAATTTTCAGGTCAGTGCCTTCGGGGACACGCCGCACCAGACCCAATTCACGAAGAAAATTTTTTCTAAGTGTGTGGTAAAGTGACTGGCGAGACGTGCCAGGTGTTTCTGACCAAAATCTTTTTGGTCATTAGGTCACAATTTGACGCAAGAACCTTGAAGTTATTAAAAACCCATGCCCCACAACTTTATTTTAAATCCTTATTCATCCTCTCTCATTAAAAAGTGAAAAATAAAAAGCACCAAACTTCTCTATCTTCCGTCACCTAATCCATAACTCCGCCTCCCTTATTTCCCATTGTTGTATTCTCCAAGGAGCTTGGTGAAGCTAATCTCTCCAACTCAAGCAAGTAATTCTCTTCTCTCTTGGTTATTTAGTGCAAAGAGCATGCTCAAATACCCTTCTTCCCAAGTTAAAGACCCAAAATCACCATTGTTGATGAAAACCTTGAATTTCGTGATATGCGTTTCATTTGCTTTAATCTTTCAAGTTCTTCCCTGATAATGTGTTATCCTTGTTTGGGTTGCTTATTTTTGGTTGATTTACTTATTTTAAGTTATGGGGATGAAGGGGATGATGAATTTAATTTCATAAGATTGGTGGGTAGAGCTTTGATTGTAGAGAGAGAAAGTGCTTAATGTTGAAATTCTTGAAAGTGAAAAATCTTTGATTGTTGAAAATTCATGTTAATTTATTGTGGATTTTAGTAAATACCTTATAGGTTGTTGAATAAATTTATTTTAACTACTTCCATGTGTGGGTTACTTTAATTATGAATTAAAAATGGGAAGGTAATCGTCAAAGTGAAGCATTCTTGAAAAGAAGAAAAAATATAGAGGAGAGATGTGAAGAAAATTCATGAAGTAGTGAATAATTTGGGTTGTTGATATTTGGGATGATAATGGGAGAAGTCTTGAGTACCCTATTTGACAAGTTCTCATGAGTATACTAGCAAATTAAGTGTGGGGTCATTATGGACTCGTTACACCTAATTAGCTAGCCTTTTTATTCACGAACTAATCTTGTGAAGTTCTTGATTGTTGATTGACAGGTGTCATGAAATCAAAAGCTGACAAAGGAAAGGAAGTGGAGAGCGCTAACAAAGGTATCAAGCAGCTCCGAAGGGGAACGAAAGGGTCAAGTTCATTGGCCACCAAGGGAGCCCCTGCTAGGAGGTTCGTAGCCAAAGATGTGGAGCCTCATGGGCTAAATTTGTTCCAAACACAAAAGGAGGCCAAATATGCTCCGAAGAACTGGATTTACGAAGGTCGCCTTGCACTTAAGTTCCCTACCATCCGCGACAAGGTCCGCAAGTTGGGATTGGGATATGTCTTTGCCGAGCCTGAGGATTACAACCTCACTTTGGTGAGGGAATTTTATGCAAACTGGGAAAATTTCTTAAGAGAGAGCACCAAGGTCAAAATATGGGGCCAGGTGGTTCCTTTCACTTCTAAGACATTAAATGCCTTCCTTGGTACACCTATGGTAGACCCGTCCTAGTACTTACATTTTACTAGAGAAGCCCCTATATTGCGACATTATCTTTTCTGTCTACATCCGGTCCTTGTAAATTTCCTTCTTCGTCAAGTCCTTGTAAATCCTAACCAAAGTACCTATGACTCTTGCACTAAGTAAAACTCTTTCTTGTAAATATGATTATCTTTATGAAGTAGATATACTCCCAGATGAAAATAAAGTGTCTTCTACCTACTTATCTCTCCTAAATCTTACTCTACCTTTGCTAGAAAGATGACCCATCCATGGTTACAAATTCGTTCCCTAGTCCAACATAAACCTAAAGGGGTAAAAGAATACATTGCTGCTTCGAAACTCGATCAGCATCCTATTATTGCAACTCAAGAGGAACAATTTTTACCCTACAAATTCCCGATGATTTTCCAAAGCAATGGAAAAATTACGGATTTACCCATATTCATTTTGGTGCTGTCTTAATTGCCTTGTCATATCATGGAAGGAAAGGCCAAGCTATTGTTGCACATCTTTCACTCCTTGATACTTGATACCAAGAGTACCAACATGCTCATTTGGGTACAACTGAGGTCACCTTGAATGCTGTGACAATTTTTGTCACGCTATTTCTAAATTTCAACATGTCCCTAAGTGACCTATATCTAACTGAATCCTTAAAGATCCAAGTCTAAATAATGGGATCTGCACGAGCTAGAGATGCTATGGAAGCAACACTTCACTATCTGATAGCTTGGCGAGTTCAGAACCATGCAATGGATCTTTCATTTTCGGGTGGAGATGATGCTTTGCTACAACATGTAAATGCCACCAGCGGAACTACTACATGCATCCAAATACCCAAAAAATACCAAAGGAAGAACTTGTCAAATTTCTTCCTGACTCATGGGTTACCAACTATGAGCGGATAAGAGAACATCCAGTTGAACCACTTCGATATACTGAGCCAATCTTTTTTTTAAAAATAGGATAAAACTGTAGCCATCAACTTGGACCACTCTAATATCAAAAAACAAAATAGTACAACCTTTTCTCTTCATATGTACTAACCTACATCCATACATTTTCCTGAAAATGACAAGGATGCATTCGATTAGAACCTTCCAGCTATCATGAGCAAACATGATTGGCTCAAACACTTCAATCATGAAGGTTGTGACATATGGTGGTTCAAATGTCCCTTCATCGGACATTTCCTTTGGGATATTGAATGTAATTGTCTAGAATGTTTGGAGGATGAGATTGAATATGAAGAGTTACATAGGAAGAGAGCCAAAAGCAAAAAGAAGAATGGAAGATGCATGAAAAATGAATTCTATAAGCGATATAAAGATGGGGATCCATCTATTGGTTCCTTGAGATGCCCTGGAAAGTATGAATTCCTTGTCCCCTACAAACCTCAAGATTGCTCAACTCTACCTACTCCAGCTAAAACAACTCACAACCCTCAACTCTTTATGATGAGTCCATCCAGCTTTTGTCATACTCCAGAATTCCCCTTACAACAACCCTTTGAAAAAGATGGTCTAAATCATGCACCAAAAATACCAAAGAAAAATGTTGTTCTGCCCACTAGATAAAAGCCACCAACAAGTGATATTGAGGCTACCATCAACTCGCAATTAGAAAATGCAATATGGAAGAACAGAGTGTTGACCAATACCCACACTTCCCTCAAGAATGTTTCTCACACACAGAACAAGATAATGAGCAAGGTAGAAAACATTGAGAAGAAAGTGGAACAAACATCCAATCAACATGTCGGCCTTATTCGAGCCCTAGAATTGCGACTGACCAATATGCAGTATGAGATCTATCCACCAGGCACCTCACTCCACTTCTTTTCACAGCAACATAAAGAGATGGTTGATATTAAAGAAAAAATAAGACAATTGAGACATGGACCTTTTGAGCCATAAAGAACCCAAAACCACTCTCCAAAGTCCTCTTTTTCCCTATGTCATCACAAACATATTCACCATCTAAACTGGGCCGACCTGGTACTACCTCTCCTTTCATTCCATATGAACCCATATCCTTTACTCAAAAAATTGAAGATGAGATCAAATTTGACATTGAAAAATGGGTCTGGGAAAAGAAAGATTCTCTTGCAGTAGAAAAGCAGTCCAAATGAAGGAAAGAGATTGGAGATAGTTCTAAAGAACCAGATCTAGAAACTTGAAGATCTCAGATCAAGTTGTTTTGGACCTCTATGGCCTGGAAGAAGATGATAGCACAAGATCTAGTACTTAAGAGATAATAGATAGTCATACTACTAAACAAACTGAAGAAGCAAATTCGGAGTCAAGTGAGAATCTCTCACTAGACACCTTCGAGGAAGACAATACACTGATATACTAAACAAGAGAACAAAAAGTTTCTAAAGTCGATGATGATCAAGACGGGATGACAGATGACCCAATTTCGGAAAGAAGACAAGAAAAACCAACATCAAAATTGGTTGGAACTGGGTTCCGTACTTTCACTCTTGATGATGTCAAGGTTCCAAAATGCCCTCAAAGGATCCAAGACTTCCTTACTTGGATGCTGACGAAACACTTGGTAGAGCGAGAGAAGTATTTAATCTTGTCAAAGTTCACATCAAGGTTCTCCAGCATTCTTAGAGATAGGTGTATCTCCCTAGGGATATATGATAAAAATACTTTCCTCACATCCCAGGACTTCGCTTTCAACATCAGAATTCTACATAAAGTCTTTTGTGAAGATACAGGACAAAGGAAAGAAAAGATACAAAGACAATTTGTCGAAGTGAAATGTGTATAACTCGACAGAGATGTCATTAATATTCATTTCCAGAAGATGGAAAAAATATACTTCGAATTAGGTGGAGACGCCATTTTGAAGCAAGCTTTCATTTCATCCTTGCGAAAGATGTTAGCAGGATGAACCATGATGATTCTCAAGGAAAAGTTCCAGCCAATCACAATCCACCAAGTCGGCTATATCAGGAAAGCGATTTTCCTAGCACTAGAAGATATGTGTACAAAGAGATCTGTTCTAAAGCAAATCATGCACAATAATCCAGCTCCTGATAAAGATTGCAACAGAACTGACCTAATCACCGAGTCCAGTTGTTCGTTCCATGCCCCAGAAGGAAAAGCAGGTTTAAGAGGTACAAGAAGTTCAAATGACCAAAGCCTACTGGTGGAAGATCTAAATTCAGCAGGCAAATAAAATACTTCAGGAGAAAGCGTCTAGCCAGGTTCTAGATGAATGATAGGTGCTTTATCTGCCACAAGATTGGACACTTTGCAAAGCACTGTCCTCAGGCTAAAAGATCTATCCAACTTCTTGTAGACATAGAAAATATGTTGATGTAAAGGACAATGATCTTGAATCAGTTCTTTCAGCAGAAGATGAACCATCAGAGAACACTCTTTTCTCCATGGATATGTATGAGGAATATGGGCATGACCATTCCAAATCTCAGAGGATGAGGAAGAGATCAACAACATTATCAATATTCCTCAAGTGCAACTGAATGTTTATCCATCTAAATTGGATAAGTCAATTCAGGTTATTGCCTTCATGGATACTAGTGCAGCATCATTGCTGATGAATCTTGCAGTCCTTCTCGATTTCCCATTTCAAGAATTTCAACACTGCATAAAATGGAATCCTAATGACCACAGTCATCACTAAACACCCAATTAGAATTGAGTTTTTCTCAGGATTAAAGTTCAAAACAAAGCTCTTCAGATCAGATGTCCCAGGAAAGGATCTCATAATTGGGTTTGACATCTACAGACAACTCAATGATCGCTTACACATTGGAGCTTATGGAATAAAATTCAAAAATCAATTCAAGCCATACTCAAAAGTGTCACGCCTATTTCAAATCCCTGAGGACAAGTAGATCAGAGAGATAAAACAATAGTTGGTGGAACATTCATGTGCTGAATCCCACAAGGAGCTTATGAAGAAGTGCAAAAATCCATTATGGCTGGATGGAGAATTTTTCGTCAAAATGAAAACATCAACCCAACCAAGGCAAGACACTATGGAATGAATCTAGAGCACCTTTAGCTTGAAAAGAACGACTGTGCTGAACTCATGGAGTTTGGACTAATCAACCCATCTAATTTTCAATGGGCATGTGAAGCTTTCTACATCAACAAAAGAGTTGAGCAGACAAGAGGTAAACTGAGATTAGTTATAAACTACCAACCTCTTAACCACTTCCTCCAAGATGATAAATTCCCTATCCAAATAGGTAACCCTATTTTAACACTTAGCCAAAGCTAGATATTTCTCAAAGTTTGATCATAAATCTGGATATTGGCAATCAGGGATACATCCTGAGGATAGACCAAAAATAGGATTTTGCATTCCTGACCAACACTTTCAATGGAAATTTATTCCATTTTGGCTAACACCTGCACCCTCTCTATTCCAAAAAGCCACAATCAAAATAGTTTAGCCTATTCTCCACATCTCACTAGTGTACGTTGACAATATACTGCTATTTAGTAATACTTTGGAGGAACACCTCATCTTACTCCATCATTTTCATGATATAGTACAAGAAAATATAGTCATGCTCTCTACAAAGACAATGATCCTTGTGCAGAAGGAGATTGATTTCTTGGGGATGCATATTAGCAATGAAGTATAAAGTCTAGGTCCACACATATGTCAGGAACTGCTCAGATTTCCAGACACTAACTTTACCACAAAGTAGCTCCAGCAATCTTTAGGGGTGATAAATTATGTTAGAGATTTTATACCTGAAGTCTATGCATATATCTCTCCACTGATGCAGATGTTCAAGAAAAATGCCCAAGCTTGGGGTAAGGAGAAAGATGAAGTAGTCCAAAAAATAAAGCAAGTGTTCCAATACGTGAAAACTCTCCATATTCCTTCAGATGGGAAGAAGATATTGCAAACTGATGCTAGTGATGAATATTTGAGTGCGATTCTACTAGAAGAAAAAGATGGTCGTAGGAAGATTTGCATATACACTAGTGGATGATTCGAAGATGCAGAATAAGACTATCATTCCACTTTCAAAAAAATTCTTGTTGTGAAGAATGGGATCAAGAACTTCAATTTCTTCTTATTTAGCACTAAATTCCTAATCGAAATGGATATGATAAAATTTTCAAAGATGATCCAAATAAATCCAAAGATACTTCCATCTCCGCAAATTCTCATTATGGGCACAATGGTTCTCCCCATACAAATTACAGGTCAATAACCTGAAAGGGAAAGACAATTTCCTAGCAGATTTCCTATCCCGACCAGATGAATTTGTAAGAAGGTTTTTGCCAGAGAAAACCAAAAAGATGAAGGACCCAGCCGGCCAAGTCTTCATGATTTCCAACCCACCAGGTCCTAGGTCATCGAAGCTACCAAGCCATCCACCAGACCTATTCAGTCAGTATGTAGACCCATTCGATCCATCAATCCTGATAGAATGACGGACTTTCTATGAGCTACATATTTTCAAAAAATATGGAGGATCCATCCTAATACATATGGAGTCAACCTAGAATACTCTTTTGTCATTTTTTCATACCACTTGCCAATGAGATTTCATAGGAACTCTTATGGTTCTTCTAGTACTTATGTCACCAGTATTACATCCTAATGGAATTCAAGTGCAACATATTCAGTGACTTTGATAAAATTGAACCAGCTTTAAAAATATTCCTACAGTGGTTTAGGCCACGAAAATACTGGGTTCAATGTTTCATGAATTCATACGATGAAAAGGTGTTCATGCTACATCGAACGATAAAGTTAATCAACGGAAAAGTCCATGTCGAGCCAGAACTTTCATTTTGTTGGAAATTTATGCTCTCTATTTTTTCCTTGCAAGATGAATATTATAAAGAACAAGGGTTTATCTTCCAGCAAAATAAATGCATTCCAAAAGAGGTTTGGCCCAAAGAATGGCCACCATGAAACAACACTAATAACATCCTCACTGGAAAAAAGTTCGACACGCGATAAAAGAATATCAAGAACCATACAAGATCACCAGAGATGAGATTGCTCAGGCCATCACATGGATAAGATTAAATATTCCATAAAATACTCCATCACAAAGCTCTCAAAATATGGAGCAAGCCGTGGCATGAACTTCAAGAAAAAAATGTTAATTCATAAGATCGTTTAAAAAGAGCTTGGACAATACGAGCTTCTTCGACAGAAAACATGGATTCTGGTGGAATAAGAATGAAGGATGCTCAAACCCACTAGAAAAAGTTCCAAACATAGTCCCACCGAATAATTGTTGATGAGGTGTGCAAGAATTTGGAAGCTCACCGCCTCAGATTACCCGCCAAAGTTTACTATCCATGTGAATACAAAAACAGGCCCCACTTCACGTTCCATCACATGGGCTTCCCTTTGACATATTAGGCTAGCTATTCAATTAGGTTGTTTATTTTATCAGGCATCAGTTTTTATTAGGCTTTGTAGATTAGTGTGCCTAGATAAGCATGCCAGGTTTATTTTTATTAAGCTATGTGAATAGGTTTGCCAATAATATTTTATTATGCTGTCTAAAAAGGTGTGTCAAGTCTATCTTGTATCAACTCTATATTGTAGTCTCCTAACCCCCATATAAAGGAGTGTAGGTTGTACATTGTAGGGCAAACTTGAGTGATAGTCAAGTGAAGTTTGAAAGAGTGTATAAAAAATTTCTATGTTCAATAATATGAGTGTTTGCTAAATTCTCACATGTTCTTCCTTTAAAAATGCATGGTATGGTTGATCCTTGAAGTAGTATAGGGCCTTAAAACATCAGGTAAGTTATCTTGTTACAAGTTCAATAGTTTTCCGAAGTTTATAACAGCTAAATTTATAAGTAGAGTAAAAAAATTTCCGAGTTGAGTAGCTTGGCAAATCGTCCGGGTGGATATAGAAGCCAACCCATTTTTGTAGGGAAAAGATTTTATTTCTATGATGAAATTTACTATTCCACTGACATGGCAAGCCGTCCTCCAAGATGTTGAATCCGGATTTGTGGCAAGCAATCCTTAGGGATGTTGAAGCCCAGCCCCCTTCTGTAGAAAAACTATTATGCCTGTTATCTCGCCTCCTTGCATGTTGTTTCCTCGCCCTGTGTCTGACGACCATTGGTATCAAGCCCATTGGGCAAGGGACCACAATGACAATCACTCTACCCTTCCCTTCTCCTACTTGAATAAGGAGGCAAAAGTTTGGGTGAAGCTTGTTTGTGCGGTGATTCTCCCTAGGACACACATAACAGAGATAACTAGATAGTGAGTCGTGTTGGTATACATGTTGATGAAAGGGTTACCAATCAACTTTGGTGCATTACTTAGAGATAATATGATGAGGCAAGGGACAACTGCAAATGGAAGTACTGTCATGGAAGTACTGTCATGGAAGTCTCCTAACTTAGTTTTTGAGAGACGCTGGCATTGAGGAAGAAGAGGCAGATATTCATCTAACTCTTACCGGGCACCTGGCGGGCAATATGATGGATGTCACGAAGGTCAAGGAGCCCATCACTTCTGCAGTTCCACTTCTCACTATAGTTGATTGCCAGGCTCGGGATGATAGCTGGAGCAGTCGCATGTTCGGGATACTAGAGTTGCAGCTGAGGATCGGAGGTCGACCTACCACTGAGGAGGAGATGCCATCCCTGGAGGAGCAGTACCCACTCATTGAGATTGCAATGTTGTGTGCAGAGTGGGACCAGCTTTTGAGGAGTCGTTGGACGATGATGAGGCCACGGTGCCATGCATGTTGATGGAGAGTATGATGATAATGATGATCAGGAGTATAATCCTAATGCTGACGACTATGCATAAAGGCTCAGGAAGTTCTTTTTCTCTATTTACTTGATATATTTGCTTGTGCACTGAGAATTGTGCATTGTTTAAGTGTGGGTGGAGGAAAGATTTTATGTGTACTCTTTCTTTGCTAAATACATAGTAGGTTGTAGAATTGGTTGTCATTTCCTGTGGTAGTAGCTCTATGATTGATTAGGTTTGGTTTGTAATAGATACTAATGCTGATGATCGTGAACCTAGGTGATGCCTTGTTATGTTTATGACGGTTTGTTCGTCTCTAGTGGTATGTTTGTTTGATTTAATTTTGGAGTCAATTTTTTTATGTTTTTGTCATCATAAGGTAGTGACCCTTCCTGATGATTGATGGATGATGACCTTCTTAAAGAAAAATTGATCACATTTTTTCATTTTTAGGATTGAGTCATATATCATCCACTTGTGTGCTCTTTGGCATTCTACTTAGTGGCTATGCTAGAGTAACTTTAGTGGTCATCTTGAATGCATAAGTGGAAATTCCATGAGAGACAGATATATCTCTTTATCTCGACTCGACACACTCTTAGGGATTAATAATGAAATATGTCTTTCAATTTGATTGTGTGAATGTGTAGCTATAGGAAACCGACTAGATTCTTGATGCCATGTGAGGTGAGCTTAATTGTTGTGTTCTGTACATTGTGTGGCATCTAGAACTTGTATTAGTGTATGTGTGATAGCTAGTTGTGAGGGAGTTAAGAGATGATCAAGTCGTTTCTCTGAAAAACCATGCTTTCCCATGTTTGTTTTACCTTCCTAAATATTATCCCTAGTTAACCCCCTTGATCCATAAGTCGTATTCTTTTCTTTAGCCATAAAAATTAGCCTATTCTCTTTTGTTGTGTGACCTCCAGAATTGTTGATTCAAAAAGTTAGTCTTTGGCACTTTGAGACTTAAAAGTGAAGGTCCATTGAGCTAGAAAAGGTTAAGGGAAAGGAAAAAATAAAAATGTGTGGATAATAAGAAGAGGAAAGAGAAGAGGGGCAGAGGGTGTCCATAAAACATGTTGTCTACTTGATGCTAGAACATTCATAAAAGATTTTAATGGTTGATTATTTTTGGTTAGATTACAAGTAGAATTTAACAATCAAGTAGTGAATAAAAGGGTCATGAAAAGAAATGAAAAAAGGTGATTTAAATGGAGGGTGAATAATAAAGGAGAAAGTAGTGGACATGAAAGATTAAAAATGTCTTAAAGTGCCTAGGGTGGTAGTCACTATCAAAGAAAAATCATTCCTAACCGTCCCTAAGCCGACGTTACAACCAAGAAAAGTCCTTGTGATCTTAATCTCTTGAAACAATTAAGTAGTCTAAGTGTACATGAAGAGCAAGCTTATGGTATGTTGCATATGTATAATACTTGGTTTGTGAGCATGAGTATGCCTTACTTATTATGTTCCATGTTTTACATTGATAATTTGAGAGAGGAACATCAGTTAAAGTGAGAGGCACAATATATCTATGTTGGTGTACTATATGTGGCACATTTCATATTTAATCATGTTGTCCCTATTTTGAAAAGATGAGTCGGTTATAGAAGTTGTATAGTCTTGAATGTGAAAACTCTATATGTGCTTGATTTGAATTGCTATACATTGATGAACCACTTAATCATATGCTCTATGCTAGTTGGTTGAGTGAGAATTTATAGAGGTGAAAAGTGGTGGTAAAAGATGAGTTTATACATATAATTGAGGATTGTTCAAAGACGAACAATGGTTTAAGTATGGGGTGATGATGTTGGGCATATTCTTATGACCATTTGCCATGTTTTTGCCCAAATTTTTCCTAGTTTTGAGTTCATAATCCTTATGAAATGCATAAATTCATCTTTATGTGTGTTTTACGAGCTAGAAAATATTTTTAGATGTTTTGAGCAGGAAACCAAGGAAAAAGGACTAAAAAATGACCCAAGGTGTGAAAAAAATAGAGTTTGCGAAAGTTGGCCTGGTGCTATGGCCGGCTAGTGCGCCAACCCCAAAATTTGGAGACATCTACACAAAAGTTGGTGCTATGGGTGGTGTGGCATGACAGGTCCCAACCTTTAGAGGAAAATTTGACCAACACCTGGGCAACATGGATGTGTGGTGCGCCGGAAGCATTGTCACGACCCAACGGAGGCCCGGATAGTAACACAGGACAAGGATCCCCGAAAGACTCCAAGTCAACCCATGACATAAGCATACATCTAACTCAATAAAGAACTGAACAACCATCAATACAATCATAGCGGAAGTTTGACTTAAATATAACATCCGAATATAAAATTCAAAACTGAATACATACATATGTCTGAATAGCCTCTAAACATGACGAATTGATGGGACAAGATCCCAACCAACTCAACAAGCTGAAAACTGATATACATAAGGAAGAGATAGATAGTCTGGTACTTGGAAGATGAGGATTCACCAATAAGAAGACGCTAACTCCGATGAACTGTCTAAGAGCAGGGCTGAACCTGAGAGTCGAGTCCTGTATCATGAAACATAGAACATAGAAAGTATGCGGTCAGTACGTGGAATGTACCGAGTATTCAAGGTAAGTAAAACCGCTAAAGTAAGTAAAATCTTTTAAACACAATGTTATAGTAAGTAAAATCTTTTAAACACAATGTTATAGTCAAAACATAAACATCATTAATGGAAAGTAGGGCCTGCATGCATTCTTTCTGAAATCACGATCTTTTCATAACATGAAAATACATACTTTATAACATCCAACTGACTCGAATGACTAAAAGTTGAAATATGACATTTATAGAAAAGCTTAACATTGAGTCAAACCTTACTTTTAGAACATGCATGTGTAAAATAATAACCATGATAATGAATATGAATATCTGAATCATATAGACAATGGGAAACTCGTCACTTAACAGACATACCACGATAGAGCTTACGTGGTCCCCACTAACACACTCAAGTGGGAAGAGCCATCCAAAACCTTGTCAGGGCTAAGGACGCTACCATGATATTGATATCAAACTCATGGGCCATTCGGGCCTGGAATAGCTCACAAGAAAGGTCCCAATAATATAACAATATCAACCTACATTGGTGCATAGTTCTGGAGCATAGGGTGATCGACCCTTAGCCCGCTCGGTGCTAGGCTCTTTTTCCAAAAAAACATGCATATGCTCTACATCATATATAACGAAGCTCAACATCGTCTGTTCACGAAGCTCAATGATCAAATACATCTCAAATACTAAATCATACATATGAGAAGCTTTAGTTCAAGACATACCACAAGCTGAAAACATATCTGGGAGCCTTTGCTCTAAAACCATGTGGTAAGCTACGCATAGGAAGACTTAACTCAAAACATACCACAAGCTAAAATATGAAATTTGGGAGTCTTCGCTCCAAAACAATGTGGTAAGCTTAGTTTGGGAAAATAATCATCTAAACTTAACATATGGGCATTCTCCAAAGCTTTATCATACATGAAAATATTTAATTCTCATCGAAAACATAAATATAGACATGGGTAGCTTCAAATCATGCTTTTCATCATAAAATCTCATCATTATCACATATACTTCGTAAATCTCCCTTTTTATGATCATCTCATCAATGGGCGTCAACATTCATAAGGCTAGAAACATAATTTTATTTGAAATCATTATAAAATCAGCCCATGCTTCACAATTCAATAATAAAATCATAATCAATTAATGCCCATGTAAAGAAATTGAAGATTCATGCATTTGGGTAGAAACCCCATACTTGATCATAGGAATTTCTCATATTTAGATGGAAAGTGGGCATGGGTGTGGAAGAAGACACCCACTCATAACCCTTCATACCTGGAAGGGATTGATTCTACCACTCCTCTGATTGCCCGAGAAAGATTTAAATGAAAACCTTGAAGAATTGCTCTAGATCACCTCTTCAATCTCTCAAGCTTGCATGAATGGAAGGAATAACTTAGAATAGGTTTTCCCCTCTTAAAACCCACTAAAACGAGTCTTAAACGACGTAGTATAGGCTTTAGGAACTTAGGAATTACGAAAAGACCCATACTAAATTTGCAGGAAATTACTGTCGGGTGGTCCTAACGGACGACCTGACGACTTATTAGGGATGACCACGACTCGTGGTCACCAGTCATTTAGTACACTACCTCATTCTCTGGAATTTCTCATTTGGATGGCAATGGGGGACCCCACAAATCGTGGTGGCTGACCACGACTCGAGGTCACCACCCATGAAGTACACTGCTTTCTTCCTTCTCTTTTCCTTCTCTTCACCCCATAGCTGACCTAACGACTCGTGGGGGCTTACCACGAGTCGTTGCCACACCCGTGGGGACGCTTTTCTTCAAAATTCCCAACCTTCTCACTGGCCTCCCCACAAGTCACCTGACGACTCGTGGGCTATCCTCACGAGTTATCTCATGACTCGTCCTGTGCCTGCAACATCAACTTTACATTTTCCTTGTTTTAACTCTCGGGTTCGATCCTTGAGCTCCCGGGGTATAACAATATCTCCCCGTTGGAAACATTCATCATCGATTGTTTGAAACAAGCAGAAAAAATAAACATGCAATTATCATATGCAAATATTGATCATTTAAACTGAAAATTGATGGAATGACTACCTTTGATTCAAAATATACAACTGAACTAAATTCGCAAATCACATACACACCCATATACATAAAAGAAACTTGCATGCATGAACAGAACATGAAACCAAATAGATTCATAGAGAAAAATTGATACCTCAAGTCAGAACTAAGCCGGTAAAGAATAAGTGTGGGTATTTAGCCATCATATCCCCTTCAGCTTCCCACATAGATCCTTCAACATTTTGATTCCTCCATAATACTTTAATTGAAGCTACTTCCTTTTTCCTTAGCCTTCAAACCTGATGATCCAATATTTCCACCGAAACTTCCTCATAGCTAAGGCTATCCTTTACACCAACGCTGTCCATCGGGACTACTAGAGCTAGATCTCCCAAACATTTCTTCAAAAGCGATATATGAAACATGGAATGCATGGAAGATAACTCTGAGTCCAACTCATATGCTACCTTACCAACTCTCCTCATAATCTAGTAGGGACCAACTTAGTGGGAACTGAGTTTTCCTTTCTTCCCAAACCGCATGACTCCCTTCATGGGAGATACCTTCAAAAATACCCAATCTTCCACCTAGAACTCCAACTCTCTCCTCCTCACATTAGCATATGACTTTTGACTACTCTGAGCTATTTTCAACCTGTCCCTTATTAACTGAACCTTCACCATAGCCTCATGAACTGAATCTGGCCCTACCATAGCTGCCTCACCAACCTCAAACCATCCGATGGGCGATCTACACCTCGCCTATAGAGAGCCTCGAACGGTGTCATTTGGATGCTGGAGTGATAGTTGTTATTGTAAGCAAACTCAATCAGAGGCAAGTGATAATCCCAACTACATTTGAAGTCCATCACACATGCTCTCAACATGTCCTCGAGAGTTTGAATTGTCCACTTTGCATGACCATCCGTTTGCAGATGAAATGTTGTGCTGTGTTTAACCTGAGTCCCAAGCCCTTTTTGAAAAGACTGCCAAAACTGAGAGGTAAATTGAGTACCCCGGTTTGAAATAATAGACAAGGGCACTCCATGTAATCAAATCAACTCCCTAATATACAATTTGGCATAATCATCCACTGAATTTGTGGTTTTGACCGGTAAAAAATGTGCATCCTCGATCAATCTATCTATCACCACCCAAATAGAATCGTAGTGTCGACGAGTATGAGATAGTCCTGTAATGAAATCCATATTAATCTCTTCCCACTTCCAGTTGCGAATGCTAATATCCTGAAGTACTTCTCCTAGCCTTTGATGCTCAGCCTTTACTTGCTGACAGTTCGAGCACTTGTCTACGAATTCTGCAATATCCTTCTTCATGCCATTCCACTAGTATATTTCCCGCAAGTCATGATACATCTTGGTGGCACCTAGATGAATAGAATACCTCGATCCATGAGCCTCATGCAACAATCGACTCCTCAAATCATTGAAATGTAGAATACATAGGTGACCCTGGTATCACAATACACCATCTTCCCCTTGGGAGAAGACCTCCACCTTCTGACTTTGAATGGCTTCTTTCAGCTTTATCAAAATCGGATCCTCATCTTGTTTAGCTTTCATATCAGTCACCAAGGACGATTATGATCTATTTTTCACCAAAATACCGCCATCGGTCAAGTCGACCAATCTAACTCCCAACCTTGCAAGTCGATAGACATCTTTCACCAACTCCTTTATTCTCTCATCCATATGGGACACACTCTCCATAGAGAGCCTAGTAAGTACGTTCGTTACCACATTATCCTTCCCTGAATGGTAAAGAACACTCATATCATAGTCCTTGAGTAGTTCTAACCACCTCCTTTGCTGAAGATTGAGTTCCTTCTGCGTGAACACATATTGCAAACTCTTGTGGTCTGTAAACATATCCACATGGACCCCATACAAATAATGTCCCCATATCTTCAATGCGAACACCACATTGGTCAATTCAAGATCATGGATCGGGTAATTCTTCTCATAGATTTTCAACTGTCTTGAAGCATATGCTATCACTTTCCCATGCTGCATCAATACCAACCCAAGTCCGATCCTCAAAGCATCAAAATATACCACAAAACCATCAGAACACTCTTCAAACAAGTAGAATTCATACAAGCAATTGAAATTAAAGAGAAAAAAGAAGAGAATTAACCCTAGAAATTCTTCCTCTCAATTGCCTGCTAACCACGTTCTTGCTCCAAAAATGTCAGAATGTTTAAAAT
>JACEIK010007973.1:0-25633 GCA_018107945.1 Datura stramonium
TCTGGAAATTATAAGATGATATGAGGATTTAAAACCGAAGTGGGGCTTTATATACTTGGGCCTGGACAGGCCCAACGTGTCACGGAGCCAACGCGGTGGCTCCGCCTCCATGACACGCTGCCATCACGGAGGGGCTCTACCCCGGCTCCTTCCGTGATGGTTCGATAGGTTCTCGTCCGATCTTTTCCCGGGCCTTTTTCTAGCATGTACGGCTTTCAAATACGCTTAACCAACACGCGAATAGGCCATCTATGTGCCGGGAATCTTACGGGGTGTAACATTTACCCAGAAGAACCTCAATCTTCGGCAAAGGAGGTGGTTGTAGCTACTCAAGGATTAAGATATGAGTGTGCTTTACCATCCGGGTAAGGCCAATATAGTATCAGACGCACTTAGTAGACTCTCTATGGAGAGTGTGTCCCATGTGGGTGAAGGGAAGAAGGAGCTGGTGAAGGATGCGCATCGACTTGCAAGGTTGGGAGTTAGGTTGGTTGACTCGACCAATGGCGGTGTTATTGCTTAGAACGGATCAGAATCTTCCTTGGTGACTGATGTAAAATCTAGACAAGATGATGACCCGATTTTGGTAAAGTTAAAGGAAGTCGTTCAGAATCAGAAGGTAGAGGTCTTCTCCAAAGGGGGAGATGGTGTGCTTCGGTACTAGGATCACCTATGTGTTCCGAATATTGATGATTTGAAGAGCCGAATGTTGCATGCGGCTCATGGATCAATCTATTCTATCCATCCAGATGCCACCAAGATGTACCATGACTTATGGGAAGTCTATTGGTGGAATGGCATGAAGAAGGATATCACAAAATTTGTAGCTAAGTGACCAAACTATCATCAAGTAAAGTTCGAGCACCATAGACTAGGAGTTGTGCTTCAGGACATCAGCATTCCTACTTGAAAGTGGGAAGAAATTAATATGGATTTCATCAAAGATTTACCTCGTACTCGTCGACAATATGACTCCATTTGGGTTGTGGTAGACAGGTTGACAAAGGCTGCTCATTTCCTATCGGTCAAGACCACGGATTCATCCGAGGATTATGCCAAACTGTATATCTTGGAGCTAGTTCAATTGCATGGAGTTCCCTTATCCATCATTTAAGACAGGGGTACCCAATTTATCTCTCATTTTTGGAGGTCATTTCAAAAAGGGCTTGGTACTCAGGTTAAGTTGAGCATATCATTTTACTTGCAAATGAATGGCCAAGCGGAGCGGACAATTCAGACTCTCGAGGACATGTTGAGCGCATGCATGATGGACTTCAAGGGTAGTTAGGATGATCATTTTCCTCTTATCGAGTTTGCATAAAATAACAGCTACCATTCCAGTATTCAGATGGCTCCGTTTGAGGCTCTCTATGGGCGGAGATGTAGACCGCCAATTGGTTGGTCCGAAGTTGGTGAAGCTGCGATGATAGGAACATATTCGGTCCATGAGGCTATGGAGAAGGTTCAGCTCATATGGGGCAGGTTGAAAACAACTCAATGTCACAAAAAGTCCTATGCTGATGTGAGAAGGAGAGAATTTGAATCCGAGGTGGATGATTGGGTGTTTTTGAAGGTATCTCCCATGAAGGGAGTGATGCTGTTTGGAAAGAAGGAAAAACTTATCCCTCGTTATGTTATCCTTTACTGGATTGTGAAACGAGTTGGCAAGGTGGCCTATAAATTGGAGTTTCCCTTAGAATTAACTTGCGTGCTTCCTGTTTTCCACGTGTCGCTCTTAAAGAAGTGTTTGGGTGATCCAACTCTAGTTGTCCCAATGGACGGTGTTGGTGTGAAGGATAACCTTAGTTATGAGGAGGTTCCGATGGAAATACTGGATCATTAGTTTCAAAAGCTAAGGAACAATGAAGTAGGTTCAGTCAAAGTGTTATGGAGGAATTAACATGTTGAGGGAGCTACACGGGAAGCCGAAGCGGATATGCTGGCTAGATCCCACATTTATTCTCTACTGGCTTAGCTCCAGATTGAGGTATCAGTTTTTGCACAAAAACTCTATTTAGTTTTCTTATTCTGTTCATGTGCCCATGTTTCTTTATGTATATAGATGTATGTATGATTCATGAATTCAGTTTAGCCATGTAGTTTGAATCGGAGATAGTCATTCTGTCAGCTTTCGGTTTAAATGATCAGTGTTTGAGTGTAATGATTGCATTTATCTATTTCTGTTTGTTTTCCACATTCGAGGATGAATGTTTCCAAGAGGGAGATATTGTAATGCCTCGGAAGTTTCTAAGATTAGACTTGGGATTTAAAAATGGAAGTTGGCTGAATCTGGGAAAGATCCCACAGGACGGGTCACCTAACGGATCGTTGATCCAAACAACGGTCCGTGGTAAGCACCCGTGATGAGGTATGACTAGGTGGAAGTTGGAAGTAACAGGTCAAGTAATGACCCACTGTTCGCTAAAATGAGTCATGGTTTGGAGTCGTGGTGGAGCTAGTCCTCAGCCTAAGGGGGGAGTAACGGATCGTGACAAACACTTTCCCTTGTTATTCGTATAAACTTGATAAACAATATTCAATTCTCAGCATTGTTACATATTTGTTCTTACAAAACCCCCTTTTAGGAGATAACAAACTTAAAAGCTTAAATACAAGCGTTATTCTATATCTTGACCTTATTCCCTGTGGGATCGACCCCAACCTTTGTAAGGTTATATATTGATAGCATCCACATCATACTTTTATAGGAGTGTGATTTGAGCGTTATCAAAAGTGGCACCATTTTCGAGGAATATGGCTTAGGATTAGAGTCATTGCTGTGTTTAACTTTTAGTTGTTATTTCCTCATTTACATTTTATTTTTGTTTTTGACATCCACAGGTTTTCTCTTGGTGAATTCCAAGTACTCAATGGAGCAGAAACCCTTTGATTCCTCTTCTTGAGTTAGAGCGATCTTTGTGGAGAAAGGAAAACCCTAAGTAGAGAGAGGTCCATATGGCTGAAGAAGCTCGGCAAGCTGCACTTCAGGAAGCCGAGGATGCTTGGGATGATTTAGTTAATGTTGGCCGCCATGGAAGGGGCAATAGAGGCCAAAGATATGCTCTTTAGTTCTATGATGATGATGATCTGGATGTTGATAAAGCCGGGTCAACTGGAGCTGTCATACCACCACCTTTTCCTGTTGGGGCAAAGTTTGATATCACTAGCACCATGATACATCTGCTAAATATGAAAGGGGTGTTTAGTGGTCACACGACTGATGATGCTAACCAGTAGTTGATGAACTTTGTTGGTATATGCAAGGAGTACATGTTACCTATTGTAAGCCATGATGCTATAAGGTTGAGACTCTTCCCAGTCTCTTTCTCAGGAGAGGCCACATTATGGTTATCGGAGTTGCCCAATGAATCCATTACCAATTGGATGGAGCTTAAACAGGCCTTCCTAGAAAGGTTCTTCCCACCCTCCAGGATGCTAAACTTAAAGAACGAAATTTATAACTTCCAACAATTGAAGATTGAGGCACTGCATAAGACATGATTGAGACTTAAGAAGAAGCTGACCAAGTGCCCACACCATACAATTCCATATGATAGTTTGTTGGAATTTTTTATAGGTCCTTAACAACAACATAAAAGTTGTAGCAGATACTGTGGCGGGAGGAGCATTGATGAGTCACACGTGGGAGCAAGCTGCCATTATTCTGGATAGAGTGACTAAGACAAACAGGGCCTGGCACACCAGTGAAGCGAAAGCAACTGCAGGTATGTATGCTATAGGTATTTCTATAGATCAATGCAGAAAGGAGGAAGCGTGTGATCAGGAGCTAGCTCATATGCAGACATCATTAGACCTGCTCACGAAGCACATCATGGGCGCTGGTGCAAGAAAGGTAAACTCAGTGGTTACTCAAGGTCAGGAACTGGGGCAATAACATTCAGATTTCCAGGAGAAGGAAAACTTCTTAGACAACCAGGTGGTGGGTTTTCAAGCTAACTCCCAAGGGTCTGGACAGGACACTTGGTTCCAAGGTTCTGGAAATTAGGGTCAGAACCAATATCGGGACAACTATAATAGGAATGGGTATAGGGATAGAAGCTAAGCTCATGAGAGAGAGGGAGAATGGAGAAGAACGATGGATATCTCAATGATTGCTCAGTTTTTTAAGTTCCTCCTAATGCATATGAGGGTGAGACTGGAGCCTCAAAATTGGAGAACATGATGGTTGAGATGCTCAAGAAGGTAATATCCACCAATGATCAACTGAGGGACATGCGGGAAGATATATCTGGCCTGAGCTAGAAAGTTGAATCGCACGCCACATCAATCAAACAGATCAAGCAGCAGCTTGGTCAAATGTCGGCTTCCCTAAACCAAAGGCAGAAGGGAACACTTCCTAGCAATACAGTACAGAACTTAAAGAATGATAGTCACTATATTGCTGCGATGACTAGGAGTGGAAATACCATAGTTGATCCCCCTCTGCCAGTTGTAGTTTAGATGGAAAGACGCAAGGAGATTAAGATTGATAAAGATGAGGTTGCTGAGCATGATCTTATAGGTAATACTGAGTTGACTGAGGCTCTAGGTGGTGCAAAGGAGTCTGAAGCTGATAAAGGTAAAAAGAAAGGGTCCACGCAAATTTATAAGGCTATCCCTCAACCATCGCCGTCGTTCCCTCAAAGGATGAAGAAAAAGGTAGAAGATGGTAAGTTCCAAAAATTTCACTCTATGCTTAAACAGTTATCTATGAACATACCATTGGTCGAGGCATTGGAGCAGATGCTCGGATATGCCAAGTTCATGAAGAATATTGTGACCAAGAAGAGGTCCGTGAGCTATAAGCCAGTTTGTAACTTGCATTATTGTAGTGCCATAGCCTCACCGGTCCTTGCTCAAAAAAGGAGGATCCGGGTACTTTCACCATTCCATGCATTATTTGTGATTTTAAGTTTGCGAAGGCACTGTGTGACTTGGGAGCTAACATCAACTTAATTCCTTTGCCTATGTTCAACAGCTGGGCTTAGGAGCCCCCACACCAACTTCAATGAGCCTATTGATGGTAGACCGCACAGTAAAAAAGCAAGTGAGGATCCTATTTGATGTGCTACTTAAGGTGGACCATTTATCTTCCCAACGGACTTCATGATCCTAGATTGCAAGGTTGATTTTGAGGTCCCCATCATTTTGGGGTGACCATTCCTTGCCACTGGGAGAGCTTTGGTGGATGTTAAGGCCGGACAACTATAATTCAGGCTGAATAAAGAGGTCACTTTTAATGTCTGCCGGTCAATGAAGTAGCCCAATGTGTTTAGGGTTGTCTCAGCAATAGAGGATGATTCTGAGTTTCTTGATGAATTTTAAGTAGTCAAGAGACTTGCATCGTGCCGTGACATTAAATCAGGCACTATGTGGGAGGTAATCTATGTGGTGGTTTCGTGATGTCTAAGTAACCAAACCTCATGCGTCATGCCGCGATTTGACATTAGGCGTTTCTTGGGAGGCAACCCAATTAACTTAAATTTTGTGTGTTTAGTTTGCAGGTAAGAAAATATCTAGTGAGAAAAAAATTCCAGACTAGACCTTTGCTACGAGCTTCAGTACGACTCATAAGAGCATCGTACGAGCCATAGTACCAGCCATGGTGAAAAGTACAAGCATGAGTTCATGTTACGGTTGGTTATTACGACTCGTACCTCTATTGTTTGAGTCGTAATACTCACTGTAAGGATGAACTATGCTAAGTGTGGAATTGCAGAGACATTGACTTACAAGGCAATGTACGATTGTACCTTCATGGTACGAGTCGGACCATGCACTCATAGTTCCCCAGATAAGTTCCTAAATTCATTTGCTACGAGTCCAAGAGATGAGCCATAGGTCAAACATATGACTCGTGGTACGAGTCGTGATGGGATAAATTAATGAAATTGACCCGAATATTTAAAAATTCTCCCTAATATATTTAAATAAAAATTTTCCAAACTTTAACTCCCACGCAAACATAACTTCAATTCATGATTCTCACCCACATTCCTCACAGTCATAGCTCGAGCTAAAGATTGTTGAAGCTCAAATCTGTGCAATCAATCTACACGAGCACTTCAAATTCCTAACTCAAAATTGAAGTAAGCTAGAGTCGAGCAAGAATGTGAAAAAATCAAGTAAGTAAATGTGTTAAATTTGAAATTCTTGCTATGCGACTAATGAAACTACACTGTGATGCCTCAAAATTCATGAAAATGAGGGTAAGGAAATAGACTAGAAGGTAGTTGTGATGTTTACTGAGTGGGTGGGAATTCAAAGTGCTTGAACCATAAATTTGATGGTTAATAATGAGTTACGGGTATTGAAGCATGTTGGGGTTTAATTGGGTAGATTAAAAGAATTGAAATTGCATATCTAGGATGGGGAATTCTAAGTACCCATCCAAGAACTTGTCTCCTTTAACAACTAAACCAAAATAAGGTGAGGACAGGCTTCACGAGTCCTCCTATGACTGGTAGTTTCATATCACGACTCGTATGATGACTTGTTAGGACTGTTCGAGGTCATTAAAAATGTAAGTGTTGGTATGGGACCTAGTATGATACGTGGTATCCTACTACGAATAGTACCTACTGATCATACCATGAATCTGCATGGGTGAAAGTGCAAAAATAATGGGACGATCCTTCATATGACTTGTGGAATCTAGTTGTGATCTATAACATGGTTGTGGAAAAATACAGAGGAACATAATTTAAGGAAAACCTCATTACAACCCTTAGTACGAATGGTACTATCTTAGTATGAGTCGTACCTAAGAGTCCTGACAGTGTTATCATGTACCACGAGTCATAGTACGAATCGTACCACCAAGGTGTAGCCCATACTCTGGACTCGTGGAAAACATCAAAGGATATTTTTCTTGCTTTGTTTTTCTCAAATACTACATACTAACCTTTTTCTACATAGGTACAATGAAATTCAATAGAATATCAAAGAAAAAGCCCCAAGACAAGTGGGCCAGAGCTGAAATAGCTGCTCGGAGGGCATTGAGAGATGAGCCTTCCGACTCTGATTAAGTAGGCAACAACCATAATGGTTCGAGGGAGGAACATTAAGAAGATACAACTGACAACGAGCCATGGACCACAAAGGCAGAAGCCAAGGCTCAGGTTAAAGCAACATCAGCTGTTCCAGCAGCTGCTCCCCAGTCTGAAGAGGGAGTAGGTGATCAGACCCAAGAGTTAGGGAGTTGCTCTGATGAGGCCCATTCCGGAGATGGTAATAATGTGGCTGGGTCTAGGGAAGAAGCTACTGAGGAAGAAGGTGACCAAACTCTAAGGGAACCGTACTATTAGGTGGAGAGTGCCCGGTTGTAACACCCCGAATGTCCCTAAGATCAAACCCAAGGGTTCAAGTAGAGAAAATAGAAAAATGTTGCTCAGGTCACAGGATGAGTGATCCAGTGACCCATGGGGAGACTTTACAAGTCGTTAAGTGAATCATGAAGTGAAGGAAAGTTGGTGAAGACTCATGGTCTGGGGGTGACCATGAAAGGCAGCCACGAGTCTAATGTGACTCCACGAATCGTGGAGTTGGTCATGATAAGGAGCTGGTTGGATTTTGGAAATTTGGCAGAAGAATTGACGACTTGCACCTAACGACTCGTCGTGTGCATAGAGAGTCGTGATGTCACTCGTGGTGACTGGCAATGTACAATTTTCCTTTGATTTAGTAAGGGTGTTTTCATAATTCCTAAGCTCCTAAGTCATAAACTACATCGCTGTAAGCTATGTTAGGGGAGATTTAAGAGTGTTTAGCCTATCCTAAGCCTTTCCATTCCATGCATGCAAGATTAAGGTGCTCCATTGGAGATAAAGCTAGAGAATTCCCTTAGTTCTTCCCCAAATCTTTTGTGCATTCAAGGAAGGTGTGAAATCTGGTTTACTCAGGTATGTAGGGTTATGAGTGGGAGTTTTTGTTCACTCTCATGCCCAAATCCCTCCTCAATTCATGAATTCAAGCGCATGGTTCCATGCGGTTCTAACCCAATTTATGAAATTTTCTATGTCTTTATCATGGTTCAATTCTATTCATGTTTCTAACGATGTTTTAAGATTCAGAGGCATCTTTTATGATAATTTTGATTACAAATTATGATTTCAAAGTTTTAAGAGTATGATGCCCAATTATGCTAGTTTCATGAAGAGTTGAATTTATGATTTAGGCTTCCAAGTATGATGAGATTTCCAATATTTAAGAATGTGTATAAATTAGCCATGTATGTATCCATAATTTCTACTATCAATTCTATTTCAAGCATGTTAATGTTGGGGGAAAGCCCACATGATCTAAGCAGGACTTATGATTTGACTAAATCTTATGATATTAGCTAACCACATGGATTTTGAAGTCTAGACTCCCAGTTTTAAGCTTGTGGCATGTTTTTAGCCAAGGCTCCTCATGTTCAGTTTTCAGACTATGTATATATTGTAATGATTAGGTTCATCTAAAGACGGTGGTTTAGCTTCATTAAGAAATGATGGAGAGCATATGCATATATTTAAGAGCACTGTCTAGCACCAAGTATGCTAGGGGTTCAAACAACCTCGGGCCTTAGAACTATGTACCAACGTAGGTATATTCAGATTCTTTAGGACCTCCCTTGTGAGCTTTCCCTTCCCCCGAGGGGCCTTTAACTTGATATCGATATCATGGTAGAACCCTTAGCCCTGACAAGGCTTTGGACGGCTCTACCACTTGAGTGTGATAGTCGGGACCATGTAAACTCTATTATGGTAATATCGGTTACATGATGAGTGTCCCATTGTTCCTCATGATTTCAGTTATACATATATATCAGTCATGATATTATGTTTTCAGTAGGTTTGACCCAATGTTTAGCTTTACTTATGATTTTCACCTTTGGATCATTCGAATCAGTTATGTTTAATCATGTTTTCAGTTAATAGCCTGCAAGCCTTACTTATAAAATCTTATGATGTAATGATTTATGATATGCATGTTTTCAGTTTTAATTACTCAACTATTTTACTTACCTTGCATACTCGATACATTCCATGTATTGACCGCATACTCTATGCTGTATCATTTCATAATATAGGCTCGGACGTTCAGGCACAGTTTCGTTGCTAGTCAGTTCTTAGAGTTAGCATATCCAGCTTGTTGGTGAGTCCTCATCCTTGGAGGACCTTTTAGTCAGATTGTTATCAACATCTTTCAGTTTCAATCTATTAGTGAGCTAGTTGGGGTCTTGTCCCATCAGCTCGTCGGTATGTAGAGGCCTATCAAACATAGTTATGTATTTAACTTCAAATTTAGTATTTGATATTTCGTTGATCACATGTATTAATTGTTCAGACTTCCGTTATTTCAGAATTTTGTTTTCTGCATTATTTATGTTGATCTTTAGTTATCTTGTTCATGCCATGGGTCGAGTTAGAGCCATTTATGGTTCTAGGTTCCGTATCTAGATTCGAGCTTATGTTTAGATCGTGACAAACTTGGTAACAGAGAATTAGGTTTTGAAGTGTCCTAGGGTGTCTAAAAGCCGCGTTAAGTAGAGTTTTTTTCATGCGTGTGAAGTGCGCCACACTTATGATGAAGTGTTTATGAAGCACTTTAGGAAATTTTCCTTATTTCATGATCTATGTCGTATGATAAAATGTCTTTTTATCCCTCTAACTCGTGCTATACACATTTGTAGAATCATTCCTCCTTGTGGAGTTAATGGAAGAAGGAATGGGAATAGAAATGGCCATGAGAATGACAATAGAGATGGCCACCAGCAAGCCCCACCAGCCCACGAGGATGATGTGCCTGAGTAGGTTTCCTATGTTGAGTTTAGGGCAGCTATCCAGATGTTGGCATAGGAATTGATTGCCCAGGTCAACCAGCAGGCGCTGGCTCATGTTCCCCAGAATGGGAACGTGGCAGTGGCAAGAGTCAGGAATTTCCTCAGGATGAATCCTCCCGAGTTCCTTGAATCATGAGTGGAAGATGATCCACATGAGTTTATTGATGAGATCCAGAAGATCACCCACATTATGGGGGTGACGGGGGAGGAGTGTGCTGATCTAACCTCTTATCAGTTGAAATGGGTTGCTCATATATGCTTCAGACAATGGAACGATAGCAGCGGAGTCGGAGCAGGTCCTATTGGTCGGGATGAGTTTCTCACCGCATTCTTGGACATATTCTTTCCCAAATAGATGAGGGAGATCAAGATGGCAGAGTTTGTGAACTTGAGCTAGAATAACATGACAGTCCAGGAGTATGCTTTAGAGTTCACCTGCTAATCCAAATATGCACCGGAGATAGTGGTTGTTTAAAGGGCTCGGTTGAGAAGGTTCGGGCATGGGATAGTGGACTATTTGGTCAAAATTGCAGGACCGTTACACTTTATGAGGATATTGAATTCTCACAGTTGGTCATATATGCCCAACAGATAGAGGTGGTGTAGGTGAGTGAGAGAGAGAGAGAGGCC
The DNA here is from genome assembly GCA_018107945.1 of Datura stramonium. Classification (NCBI taxonomy): domain Eukaryota; kingdom Viridiplantae; phylum Streptophyta; class Magnoliopsida; order Solanales; family Solanaceae; genus Datura; species Datura stramonium. Next base: position 10,457 of record JACEIK010007973.1, read on the forward strand.
AAGAAGGCTAGGACCGATAGTTTCGGGTTCTCCCAGTAGAGTCCTAGTGGTGAACATCGTTAGCAGTCCCACCAGAGATCATAAACCCCAGCACCGTCAACAACAAGTATTCCATCTAGATCTAGGAGAGATCAGAGGGGACGAGCATCAAGTTCTCGAGGTCAGGGGAGCAAGCCTGTAGAGCCCACCATTCCAGGGTGTGATAGGTGCGGTAGGAGGCATAATGGTAAGTGCTTAGCAGGTACAGGTGCTTTTTTCCAGTGTAGAAAGCCTGCACATATGCTCAGAGATTGTCACGTAGGAAGACAGGGCCATGGTAGAGGCCAAGATTCAACCCCTAGTTCAACAGCTCCACCAGCACGCTCAGCTCAGTAGGGTGCATGCACTAGTGTAGGTGGTGGTCAGTGTAAGAACAGGTTTTATGCCCTCGCATTTTATTAGGAGCAGGAGATCTCTCCAGATGTAGTCACTAGTATGTTACGAGTATTTTACCTTGATGTATATGCATTGTTATATCTAGGGGCTACTTTATCTTTTTTGATGCCCTATGTTCCTAGTAATTTCAGAGTTAGTCTCGAAACCCTAGCAAAACCCTTCTTAGTCTCTATCCAGTCAGTGACTTAGTTATAGCTCGAGGGGTATATAGAAATTACCTTGTCAAAGTCCTTCAAAAAGTCACCTCAGCAGATTTAGTTGAGTTATTAATGATATATTTTGATGTTATCTTTGTCCTGGATTGGCTTCATGCATGTTATGCCTCAGTAACTTGTAGAACCCGTGCAATAGAGTTTTGGTTTCTGGGTGAGCTAGTCCTAGAGTGGAAGGGTAGTTCAGTTGTTCCTGTAGGTTGCTTCATTTCCTACCTTAAGACCATAAAGATGATCTCAAAGGGTTGCATATACCATCTAGTTCAGGTTAAGGATGATACTTTTGAGACCCCGACTATCTAGTCAGTTCCTATAGTGTGTGAGTATCCAGAGGCATTTCCAAATGATCTACCGAGATTCCCTCTTGAGCGGGAGATCGACTTTGGTATAGACCTCTTCCCTGATACGCAGACTATATCTATTCCTCCATAAAGAATATCTCCAACTAAGCTAAAGGAGTTGAACGAGTAGTTGAAAGATCTCTTAGACAAGGGTTTCATCTGACCTAGAAAATCCCTGTAGGGTGCACCAGTTCTCTTTGTCCGAAAGAAGGATGGTTCTCTTCAGTTGCGCATTGATTATTGGTAGTTGAAAACGGTCACAATCAAGAATAGGTATCCTCTCCCTAGAATCAGTGACTTGTTTGACCAAATTCAGGGTGCCAAGTGTTTATCCAAGATAGACCTCAGATCTGGATATCATAAGCTTTGAATTAGAGAGGGTGACATTCCGAAAACAGCTTTTAGAACTTAGTATGGTCACTATAATTTTGTAATTATGTCTTTTAGACTAACGAATGCTCTTGCAGCTTTTATGGATTTGATGAACAGGATATTCAAGCCATATTTGGACATGCTTGTGATCGTGTTCATAGATGACATTCTCATATACTCTCAGGGCAAGGAGGAGCATGCTGCTCATTTGAGGGTGGTGCTACAGACTCTTAAGGATTGCCAGTTGTTTGCTAAATTCAATAAGTGTGAGTTTTGGCTTAACTCGGTAGAAATTTTGGGGAATGTGGTGCCAAGTGAGGGTGTGCAGATGGACTCTCAAAAGTTAGAAGATGTGAAGAATTGGCCTAGACTAGTTAGTCCTTCAGATATCAGGAGTTTTCTGGGTTTAGCTAGTTATTACAGAAGGTTTGTTGAAGGTTTTTCATCCATTGAACCACCGTTGACTCAGTTTACCAAGAAGGAAGTGAAGTTTCAATGGTCAGAGGCCTGTGAAAAGAATTTTCAGGAGTTGAAGACTCGACTCACCTCAACACCAATGTTGACCCTACATGAGAGTACCGATGGATTTGTGGTATCGGCCTTGGTTGTGTAGTAATGCAGCACGGTAAGGTGATAGCCTATGCTTTTAGACAACTTAAGGTCCATGAGAAGAACTTCCCAACTCACGACCTCGAGTTGACGGCGGTAGTATTTGCCTTGAATATTTGGAGACACTATCTTCACGGTGTCCATGTGGATGTGCTTACGGACCAAAAAAGCCTATAGTACATGTTTACCCAGAAGGATATAAATCTACATCATAGAAGGTGGTTGGAGTTTCTTAAAGATTATGACATGAGTGTTCTTTATCATTCAGGTAAGACCAATGTGGTGGCAGATCCTCTTAGTAGACTTTCTATGGAGAGTTTTACTCATGTAGATGAGGGGAGGAAATAGTTAGTGAAGGATGTGCATCGACTTGCACGACTAGGAGTTCACCTTGTTGACTCGACAGATGGTGAGGTCATTGTTCAGTGTGGTTCAGAATCCTCTTTGGTGACCGAGGTTAAGGCAAGGCAAGACGAAGATCTTGTTTTAGTAAAGTTGAAGGAAGAGGTTTAGAATCATAAGGTTGAGCTCTTCTCCGAGGGGGGAGAGGTTGTACTTTGATATCAAGGTCGTTTGTGTATTTTGGGTGTTGATGATTTAAGAGATCAGATGTTGCAGGAGTCCCATGGTTCCCTATATTCTATACATGCAGGTGCTACAAAGATGTACCGTGACCTAAGGGAAGTTTATTGGTGGAGTGGCATGAAGAAGGACATAGCAGAGTTTGTGGCTAAATGTCTGAATTGTCAGCAAGTGAAAGTTGAGCATCAAAGACCTGGAGGTATGTCACAAGACATCAGTATCCCTAGTTGGAAGTGGTAAGATATCAACATGGACTTCATTATAGGGTTTCCTCATACTTGTTGACAATATGACTCCATTTAGGTGGTTGTTGACAGGTTGACTAAAGCAGCTTATTTTCTACATATCAAGACTACCGACTCAACGGAGGATTATGCCAAATGGTATATTCCTGAGTTATTTCTATTGCATGGATTTCCCTTGTCCATCATATCAGATAGAGGTACTTAGTTTACCTTTCAGTCTTGGAGGTCGTTTCAAAAGGGACTTGGTACTCAGGTCAAGCTTAGCACAACATTTTAACCGCAAACAGGCGGTCAGGCTGAGCGGACCATTTATACTCTTGAGGATATGTTAAGGGCATGTGTGATTGACTTCAAAGGTAGTTGGGATGATCATGTACCTCTCATCGAGTTTGCGTATAACAACAACACCATTCCAGTATTCAGATGGCACCATTTTAGGCTCTTTATGGGAGAAGGTGTATATCACCTATTGGTTGGTTTAAAGTTGGTAAAGCTACGTTGATAGGGCCAGATTCAGTCCGTGAGGCTATGGAGAAAGTTCATCTTATAAGGGAAAGGGTGAAAACAGCTCAGAGACATAAAAAGTCCTATGCGGATGTGAGGAGGAGAGAACTTGAATTTGAAGTTGATGATTGGGTGTTTCTAAAAGTGTCTCCTATGAAGGGAGTGATGAAATTCAGAAAGAAGGGGAAGCTTAGTCCCTGCTATATTGACCCATTCAGGATTATGAGACGTGTTGGCAAGATGGGCTATGAGTTAGAGTTTCCCTCAGAATTGGCTTCAGTACATCCAGTTTTCCATGTATCGCTCCTGAAGAAGTGCATGGGTAACCAGGCTTTGGTTGTTCTGGTAGGGAGCGTAGGTGTGAAGGATAACCTTAGTTATTAGGAGGTTCTAATTGATATCCTTGATCATTAGGTTCGGAAGCTGAGGAATAATGAGGTAACTTTAGTAAAGGTTTTGTGAAGAAATCAACATGTTGAGGGATCTACGTGGGAAGCCGAAGTAGATATGATTGATAAATACCCACATATTTTCCCTTCCAACCCAGTTCCAACTTAAGGTATCAGTTTCCTCCTTAGTACTCTATCCAGTCTTGTGTTCAATCCATGTATATCAGTTTCTTTCATGTCAGTGCATGCATGCAAGATTCATGAATTCAGTTCAGTCATGTATTTCAATTCGGAGTCATTCACTCCGTTAGTTTTAGCTTTAGATGTTCAGTGTTTGGGATGGCAGTTCCATTCCCCATCTTTTCAGTATGTTTAGCCACATTCAAGGATGAATGTTCCCAAGGGGGAGATGTTGTAATACCCCGAGAGTCCCTAAAATCAGACCCAAGGGTTCAATCAGAGAAAATAGAAAAATGTTGCTCAAGTCACAGGACGAGTCATCCAGTGACCCATGGGGAGACTTCACAAGTCATTAAGTGAAGGAATGTTGGCGAAGACTCGTGGTCTGGAGGTGACCACAAAAGGAAACCATGAGTCGTGATGTGACTCCACGACTCGTGGAGTTGGTCTTGATCAGGAGCTGGGTTGGAGTTTGGAATTTCGGCAGAAGACTTGATGACTTGGACCTAACGACTCTTCATGTGCATCAAGAGTCGTGATCTCACTTGTGGTGACTGGAAGTGTCCAATTTTCCTGCATTTTAGCAAGTGTGCTTTTGTAATTCCTAAGCTCCTAGGTCCTTAACTACATCGTTTTAAGCTCTGTTAGGAGGGTTTCAAGAGTGCTTAACCTATCCTAAGCCTTTATATTCCATGCATGCAAGATTAAGGTGCTCCATTGGAGATCAAGCTAGAGAATCCCCTCAGTTCTTCCCCAAATCTCTTGGGCATTCAAGGAAGGTGTGAAATCAGGTTTACCCAAGTATGTAGGGTTTTGAATGGGAGTTTCTCTTCACTCTCATACCTAAATCCCTTCTCAATTCATGAATTTAAGTGCATAGTTCCATGTGGTTCTAACCCAATTTATGAAATTTTCTATGTATCTATCATGGATCAATTCAATTCATGTTTCTAATGATTTAAGATTTAGGGGAATGTTTTATAATGATTTTAATTACAAATTATGATTTCAAAGTTTAAGAGTATGATGCCCAATTATGCTAGTTTCATGAAGAGTTGAATTTATGATTTATGCTTCCAAGTATGATGAGATTTCTAGTATTTAAGAATGTGTATGAATTACCCATGTATATATCCATGATTTCTTCTATCAAGTCTATTTCAAGCAAGTTAAAGTTTGCGGAAAGCCCACATGATCTAAGTATGACTTTATGATTTGACTAAATCTTATGATTTGGCTTACCACATGGGTTTTGGGAGTATAGACTCCTACTTTTCAACTTGTGGTATGTTTTGAGACAAGGCTCCTCGTGTTCAATTTTCATACTATGTATATATTGTTATGATCAGCTTCGTTGAAAAACTATGGAGAATATATGCATGTTTTTGGGAGTAGTGTCTAGCACCGAGTAGGCTAGGGGTTCAGACAACCTCGAGCCTCAGAACTACATGCCAACGTAGGTATGTTCAAATTCTTGGGACCTCCATTGTGAACTTTACCTACCCCCGAGGGGCCTTCAGTTTGATATCGATATCATGGTTGCACCCTTAGCCCTGGCAAGGCTTTGGACGGCTCTGTCTATTTGAGTTTAATAGTCGGGACCACGTAAGCTCTACGTGGTAACGTCGGTTATATGACGAGTCTCCCATTGTTACTTGTGATTTCAATTATGCATGTTCATTAGTTATGATGTTATGTTTTCAACAGGTTTTACCCAATGTTTAGTTTTACTTATAATTATCAGTTTTCAGCCTTGGGTCATTCAATTTAGTTATGAGATTCAGTTATGTTTAATCATATTTTCAGTTAATAGCATGTAAGTCTTACTCTCAAAATCTTATGATGTAATGATTGATGATATGCATGTTTTCAGTTTTACTTACTCAACTGTTTTACTTACCTTGAATACTCGGTACATTCCAAGTACTGGCCGCATACTCTATGTTGTATCATTTCATGATACAGGCTCGGACGTTTAGGCACAGTTTCGCCGCTAGTCAGTTCTCAGAGTTAACATATCCAGCTTGTTAGTGACTCCTCATCCTTCGAGGACCTTTTAGTCAGCTTGTTATCAGTATCTTTCAATTTCAGTCTATTAGTGAGCTAGCTGGGGCCTTGTCCCATAAGCTCATCGGTATGTGGAGGCTTATCAGACATAGTTATGTATTCATTTTCGGATTCAGTGTTTGATATTCTGTTGTTCAGATGTATTAACTATTCAGACTTCTGCTATTTCAGAATTTACTTATTTGCATTATTTATGTTGAGCTTTAGTTATCTTGTTCATGCCATTGGTCGACATAGATCCATTTATGGTTCTAGGGTTCGTGTCTAGATTCGAGCCTATGTTCAGGTCGTGACACCGGTGCTCAAGAGATTTATGAGCAGGGTCTTGTTCTCATATCAAAGAATCATCCGAGCCGAAGTATACAAGAAGAACTGCGGATGCTCACCAGTGCTTTGAATGAGGTTGAGGAAATGAAGCGGATTTTTAGCTTCTATGGATTTGAATGGATGGATAGAACTATGGAGAAATACAATGCCGAGATGGTTCGAGAGTTCTATACCAATTATTTGGCCAAAATGGAGTAGAAGGAAAAAGGTGGGAAAAAAGTAAAAGAATAGCCAAAGCTTGAGAGTGTGATGGTTCAGGGACACGTAGTGGACATCTCAGAATGGACCATTGAACAAATATTATATGGTCCTCAGTTCAGAGAGCTAGAGTCCACAGCTGAGTTCGAGTACCTAGTTGAAGCTCTGAAAATGGTAAAGTAACTGGGTTTCAAGAAGAGGCAGAGCCAAGTGAAATGGCTGGCTGGGTTCTACCGAGGATAAGGAGGAAGTTGATTGGGTGGCTAGTGGAAAGAAGGTCACCAAAGCCTCACTGCACTTTATAGCGAAGGCCTGATGAACACTAGTCCGTCACAGGTTCGAGCCTACAGTTAATGACAACACCCTCAGCACAGACAAAGCGGCTTTAGTGGCGTGAATCATATTAAGATATACCATCAACATCTCGATGGTTATAGTAGAGGAGATCCGAGACCGGGCTATGGGACTGAGCACTACCATTCCATTTCTAAATCTTGTGCATAGATTATGCATGGAGGCAGGCCTCAAGGCGAAACCAGAGGTAGATCATTTGGTCAGAGGCTAGAAGACTGTAGATATAGGTCTTATATGGGATGACATGAACCCTTTTAGTCGGGTTAGACTTCCTTCTATAGTCCCACTACCACGGGCATCCAGGAGCGAGCATGTTAATGCCCCCACTTCAGTAGAGCAAGGAGAGATACCGGCTATAGAGGCCGGCCACATAGATGCGGCTCCTAGTACTTCCTCCACACTACCATTGTGCATACCGCGCTAGACCCCAATTTATTATATGTTGGTCCCGCAGGAGTTCCTCTATAAAATGGCCAAGAGGCTAACAGTGATCAAGAAGAAGTTCAACACAATGATGGAAAATGTCAAGTCTCGGGTGAAGGTTGAGATTGATGAGGTTGTGAGGTTGTTGCACGACCAGTTAGATAGTTTCAAGCGTCGCCTCAATGAGCGTCTGGCTGAGCAAATAGATATGGGAAGCCTTAGAGAGGAGTTGGGGGCTTTACGGAGCTAGGTAGCCAAGTTGTTTTCTAGATAGCCAACAACATTATCAGCCCCCACTATCTCGAAGTTAGATATTGAGCTCGACAAGGAGCTAGATTTGGAGGCGCATTAGTCTCCGGTAGCGGCCGATGGAGGAAAATAAAAGAAGAGGGTCTCAGAGGAGGTTGAAGACGAGTCTCAAGAAAGAAGAGAAAAAGGAGCACAAGAGGGCAAGAGGGGACAATATGCAGACTCATGACTAGCATTTGTCAGAGTTGCAAGAGCAATCTATAGGAGCGAGGAGCTCCACCACTATCTTTGGAGAGCTTGGTGGTGGCAAGGACCCTTCGAGTGAGCCACATTCAGCTAAGATACTACTGAGGTCGCTGAGGCGACTGCTACTGCTGAGGGGGTAATCAATCCCCCAACTAATGTTCCACTGAATGCACCGGCCACTGCTAGCACCACTATTGTAGCAGAGGTACTGCCTCCGCTGGATGACAGGAGCGCTTAGAGTGCCATAGGTATGTCCTTTTCCCTTGTTCTTACATTTTATTCTTCAGGACAAAGCATGCTTTCAAAAAGGGGGTGTATTTGTTGATTTTAGGGAGTTTTGTTCGTTTGCGGGTTTTTCTTGCCATGTTTCTTTTCCCTTGGGAATGCTATCTAGTAGAACCGACATGTTTAGGTCGTTTTTGTTATTTGAGTGATTAGAAGTATCCTAGGATTACTTTATAGCCAATAAATGTACTAGTTTTGATGATTTTGAAAAATGACCCTATCTAAAAAATTTTGATGTTAGTTATGTATGTTGACTACGAAGTATGACTTCTGTAGATCTTTGTATGACATTTATATTATTAGCATGTGTAGTTGTAGTTTAGCCATTAATGAACCGGATAGGTAGAACCAATGAAAATCTGTACCATGAGTGAGTGAGGATTCATACTCAGTTCAATACTGCATTAAGGATCTAGAACTTTCCCAATTGGTCTTTACATAGGTTTTAGGATAGTTGGTTCGGAAAGGATCATAGGCCTTTTTTTTCATAGCCCACTTTAGCTTAAATTTCCCTACCAAATGAAATGATTCCCTTGATCCCATATTTGAGCCTAAAAGTTGACCTATTTTCTTTGATTACCTATTCAACTTGGCCAAGTTTTTAATGAACCTGTTTGGCCTTGGTTCCTCCTTGGACATTGTGAACCTCATCTCAGGAAAAATGCCTAAGTTGAGGGTGTCTGTAGTAGGGGTGCGTAAACTATGTGATAGTGGAAAAGAAAAGAGAAAAAAGTAAAAGAAGAGTGACGTGTGTTGTGAAAAGAAAAGAAAAGAGCTAAAAAAGCAAAAATGAAAAGAAAAGAAAACAAAACAAAAGAAAGAGAGCTGAAAAAGATGAGAAAAACACACTGCACCCATACATTGCATTGAAATGGAGAAAAAGGGAGGACAATGTTGAAAAATAAAAAAGGGTAAAAAGTGAAACGTGGAGAAAAGTTGTGTAGTGCCAAGGAGGGTTTGTCACTAAAATTCACATTTACCATACCCAGCCCGAAGCCTACATTATAAGCCTGAAAAATTCCTATAGTGATACTAGCTTAACTTTCTAAAAGACAACATGGAGAAAATAAGGGCAAGCCTATGGAATCTGATGTGCAGTATTTGAAACTTCTTTGTGAGGGTGAGAGTCTTGCTTGTTTAGTCCCAAGTTTCATCTTTCTTATATCTATGAGTGTTGGGGACTTCATTTGTGGTGAGGGTACATGGTTTGTGTTGCATTCTACCAATTGTCTGTGTGAATAGCATTAGTGATAGCTCAATTCTCTGCTAATAGTTTGATGCCATATCTCGATCCCTGTATGTCATAGGTTGTAGTTAAATGTGTGCATAGTTGACTTGGGTTGAATGAAAAGGGGGTCAATAGATATTAATGGTTCATAGTGCATATTTTGTTGTGTTAGTTGTAGATATTCTAAATTTACTTTGTAGTTAAGCGACATAGATTCCGATTGTGGTACAATGGAATTGCCTGCTCTTATTCATGTTCGTGCTCCCGTTGAGAGATCTATTAGTGATTGGGCCACCCCTCCTGGCAAATAAAGAAAGGCAGGTTCAGGTGATTGATCAAAAAAAGATTTCCATTTTCGGTGGAAACATTCGCTTCTGGAAGATACCTTGACAGGCTTGTTTTCTTTGCCTGAGGACATGCAAAAGTATTAAGTTGAGGGTGTTGATGTGTTGTGGGTGTACAACACTTTCGATGCTCCAGAACTGAGGAAATAAGCATGGAAATAAGTGTGTTTATATAGATATGATGCACTTTTACTTTGTTTTTAGGGAAGATTGATGTTGGAGTTGAAATGTGCAAAAGAAGGACAAAATGCAGAAAAAAGGGCAAAGTACAGACCTTAGTACGAGCCCTATCATCCTGGTACAAGTCATACTAAGAGTGATGGAAAAGTTCAGAACATTTTTTTGAGGCGAAGGTAAAGTACGACTTATAATACGAGTCGTACCTTCCTGATACGAGCCATACCACAACTATCGTAGAAAAGTTCAGAAGATGCTGCACAAGACAAGTCTCCAAGTATGGGTAGTAACCACATATCGTAATATCTACATAATACCCATACCAAGGAGCCGTGGTAAAGTTTAGAAGAATTGAAGAATGGAAGATCTCAATGTACGACTGGAAGTCACGAGTTTTAGGACGCAGGTACGAGTCGTACCAAGCCACCCGTGAAAATATTCAGAGGATGCCAGAACTCTCAAGATCAAACCATGTAAATACAGTACGACTCGTAGGTCCATGAAATGATTCATACCAGCTTCCAACACTTAGAAAAAATAGATATTTCCAAGCATTATATGAGTAAAGGTACGACCTGTACAATCCAGTTATGGTTCATAAGTGAAGTTGGCGACAGTTCAACAGTTTTCCTTGTTTAGTTAGAAAAGGGTTCTAAATATTTGTATAAATACTTTTAAAATTATTTTCGGCCAGAACAAGTAGGCCAGAGAGCAGAGAAGCTAGAGAGAGTCAGATTTTGGAGAAAAATAATTGTTATTGATTTTCTATTCAAGTTTTAAAAGAGACTATCTTGATTTGATTTTCTCATTGTTCTTGAAGTGTTCTTCCTTAATTCTTGTAATAACCCAGTGGGTTTTCTTCTAATCATGTTTATAAGTTCTAAATTATATGTTTGTCTATGAACGCCTATAATTCTGTTACAACCATGAGAGGCTAAAACCTCCACAACTAGGGTTGTGGGAACCATTGTGAATTAATGAACTAGGGTTGCACAAAATGATTCTAAACCAATGCTAAACTCTTGTATTGTATTCTCTTCATCTTTAATGTTTCTTAACAAAGTGCAATGTTAGGACTTGCCCGAATTCTTTACTTGTTTGAATCTAGAGAAGTAGAGATTAGGAAAAGAGGATTACAACAAAGCCTTTATCTTTATGGGTCATTGTATAACTTAAATTGTGGTCGTAGGATAGTTAACTTGCAACAAATTTATAATGATTGAATTGAAATTGCTCACGAGACCTAATTCGATGATCGAGTATGGTTACCTAGTAGGGACGAACCAGTCGTTCGGATGAACCCTAGTTATCAGTTCTACAAGTAAGCATTGGGATAGATCACAAGTGTAAAACCTAAAGTAGCTATGAATCCATGGGAAACACTTGCCATAGTTATTCATATAAACTTGATAAACAATAATCAATTCTCAGTATTGTTACATATTTGTTCTTACAAAACCCCTTTTATGAGATAACAAACTTAAAAGCTTAAATACGAGTGTTATTCTATATCTTGACCTTATTCCCTGAGAAATCAACCCCAACCTTTATTGCGTTATATGTTGACGATGTCCGCGTAATACTTTTACAGGTGTGTGATTTGAGCATTATCAATGCCTACCAGTACCATGTTTGTACTGACCCTACTTCTGCACTTCTTTTCTTAGTGCAAAATTCAATCCAGGAAGCTCCTCTCATCCTCACCTATAAACAGCAGCAGTTTCTCTTGAAAGGTGAGCGAGAGCATTGGCGAGCAATCCCATTCTTTTGGATGAGGATGTCTCTCCTCCGGACATTACAAATTTTGCTTAAGTATTCCTAGACTTGTAGTTAGACGTTGAAGTGCAATGACCTTCGGGTCTTGGGAAGTGTTGTTTGTTTTGGTTTAGAAAGTTATTATAGTTTTTGGATATTTCATTTCATTTTATTATAAGTGTTACGTCCTTCTGAATTATTGATGTTGGGGATAGTTAATGAGGATCATTGGTTCGCCTACCGGGGAGTTAGTGTGGATGCCAATCACGACCATTTGGATCGTGACAAAATCTTGAGAAGGATAGAATCCCTAGCTCTTGCCTTGACAAACCTGTCTGAGTTCTTACATGAAGCTTTGAATGGATTTTAGAAAGAATTAGGGGAGAGGGTCGACTAATATTCTAAAACCCCTTTTAAATAATCCCAATACTATGTAGTTTAGGAGGTAGGATAATAGGGTTTTAAAAAAGTATCCCTGGAAACTGTTTTAAAATTTATGCCCATTAGGTGGTACGACTCAACCTACGAGTCGTACCAGGATCATACGGTCATACCTTCACTCGTTGTTAGGGACCCTACTAAACACCATCCTCTGAAGTTTTCCACGAAAGCCTCCTACAATCAGTACTAGGATCCTATTGGTCATACTACAAAATATGGTTTCCCCTGAACATTTCTCTGATTCAACTAACGACTAGGTTATACGATCCGTATTAACATTCCATGAGGTGTACCATGGCTCGTGGTTACCAAGAAGTTCCCTGACCATTTCTATGAACTTTTCCATGACTGGTCAGTACAATCCGTGCCATGGTGGTACGAGTTGTAACATAAAATCATTTTTTCTCTCAGTCACACTTACTTATTTCTTTGATCCCCCTGTTATGAGTTCAGGTACGATTCATACCTCAATTCTACGAGTTGTATTGGGACTCGTACTGAGGCCTTTTTCCTAGTTTTCTGCATGAACAAATTTACGAATTTATAGGTGCATATTCTTGGTGGGATTCCGATGATATTAGTTATGGTCCATACGATTGCCTTCTTGTATCTTTTCAATATGTTGACCACAGCTTCCACCAGCTCATCGGATAAGGTTGCTGCAACTATAACCGGCATGGTGTTTTTTTCTCCAAGGAATGCATACTTTAGATGTGGAGGTAGTGCTTTCAGCTCAAGGATAGGTGGTACCTCCACAAATGGTTTGGCCGGTGGTGTTGAATGGTTCTTTAAATCCAGGTCAAGTTTCTTTGGGCTGAAGCTATATGACCCTATCCCATTTAAGGCATTAACCGTCTCTGTGTATTCTGGGCTCCCATTATCTCCATAATTCATTATCACAGCTGCCAATGTATTATTAGTCGCAATTCCTTCCACTAAGGTTTTTAGCTGATCATGTTCCATCTTTGAGTGTTTGAGTGGAGGGTTTATCCCTAAATGAATACCTGAGGATTTCAAAAAAGAAAAAAAAGTAAAAAGAAAACGTCAAGAGTAAAGTAACTACCAACAAGTCAAATACAAGCTAATAACCTAGCTTAGCCGTATTCCCCGGCAACGGCGCCACTTTTTGATAACGCTCAAACCACATTTCCAACTAAAGTATGAAACGAACGTTGTCAATAAAGAACCCAACTTAGAGGTTGGGGTCGATCCCATAGAGAATATGAAAGATCTATATTACCGCTGATAGATGAACTCGTATGGTAGTTACTTCACAATGGGGGAAATTCTAATAAAAATCAATAATAAAAATAAACAACAGTCAAGATTATATTTGCAAATCAAGTTAAAGGATAAGTAGGGTTTGTGTTCCCCATGGGTCCATACCAGCTTTGGGTATACACTCGTGATCTTTATGCAAACTAATTGTTATCACTAAGTTCCAGATATAACTATCCTATGACCACAACTCAAGTTAATACAATGATCATCAAGATCAAGGCTCTGTTTAAATCTGTTTTCCTAATCTCTACCTCTTCGACCAAAGCAAGTAAATAATTCAGGCACTTCCTACCGTTGTGCACCGCTAAGAATCATTAAAGATGATGAGACTATAATATAAGTAATTAGTATTGGTTTTAGAATCACTTTGTGCAACCCTAGCTTGTTAATCTACCATGGTTCCCACAACCCTAACTATGGAGGTTTTCGCCTCTCATAGTTGCAAGGTTGTGAATAGTGTTCATTATTGAAGACATAAAATAATACTTACAAAGATTATTGAGAAAAATGATTCCTTCAATTAATCCACAAAATCTTGAGTAAGAAGTATCAAGAACAATATGAGTTCAAGAAAAGGTTGATCACAAGGTTGAACCAACTCAATTCTCTCTTTCAATGATGTAAAATTGCTTACTACAATGTTTTCCTACTAAAATTAACTCTATTCGTCGTCCTCCTTGAATAATAAAATATAAAACATATTTATAGAGACATAAGAATCCTTTTTCTAAACTAACAGGACTGCTTTCCATATCTGTCGCCGAGCTCGTCACGGTCCTCCTGCGACTCGTAGGGTCTTCTAAGGGACCGTGGCATCGACTCGTGGCTTGAATTGTTGGCAAAATTTTGGCTGTGTTGGGCCAAGGTACGATTCGTACCTACATCCTACGACTCGTACATTACACCCGTGGCTTGATCCTGATACTTTGAAATTCTTTTCAACTTTACCACGACCGGTATGGTACGCCTCGTACCTTTATCTCACGGGTCGTAGGGTCCTCTTGTACTGAGAATCAGCCTCCTGTGCAATTCTTCTTGATTCATCACGACTGGCTTACCACGACACGTACCATCAAGGTACGATCCATGACAAGTTTCATGGGATCAGTCTTCCAAGTTAAACTTTGAGCTTCTTAGCAAGACCCTCAGTACGACTCGTAGGTCCAACCTACGGATCATACTGTGGACTGCACTTTTTGCCCTTTTTTTGCACACTTTTAGCTTCCTTTTGCAATTTTTTGTTCCAACACCCATTTATCCTGAAACCAAAGGAAAAGTGTCTCATATCCACATAAATACACCTAAGTCCATGTTATTTTCTTTGTTTTGAGCATCAATAGTGCTGTAAATCCATAACACATCAACACCCTCAACTTAAGACTTTTGCATGCCCTCAGGCAAAGAAAAAGAAAAACTAAACATGATGCTCAACTAGAAAATAAACTTAAGTTACTACAGTCAAAACTCAAACAAATTTGTGCATTCCATATACAAACTCTATTGACCCTTCCTCATGAAACATCATCAGCTAATATATTGCAAGCAACATCAAAACATCATATTCAGGGATCAAGACATGTCATCTAACTATCAACAAGCAATCAAGTCATCACCTATGTGTTTCATACAGACCAATAATAAAAGCAAACATAATCTCTGTACCCTCACAAAAATGAAGTCCCCACTCTAATATGAAGTATCAAATGAAACATGAGACTAGGCAAATGAAGCACTCACTCTCTCAAAGAAATGCAACTATTATGCATCAGATACCATAGGCTTGTCCTTATTTTCTCTGCTTTGGTTTGTTAGATGGTCAAATTAAGATCACTATAGGACTTGATATGACTTGTAATGTAGGCTTAGTGCTGGACATGATAAAGATGGAAGATTTTATGAGTGACTATCCCTTTCTTGGCACTATATCCATTGG